>CAMPDV010002583.1:0-62608 GCA_946699065.1 Loxodes magnus | reverse complement strand
GGAAGTAAAGTAAGAAAAGAAGATAGAATTTCAGTTTTAAGGAGTATTCTTTGAGAAGTAATAAGTATTTAGAAAAGTGAAGAAGTAAAGTAAGAAAGGAAGATAGAATTTAGTTTTAAGGAGTATGCTTTGAGAAGTAATAAGAATTTAGAAAAGTGAAGAAGTGAAGTAAGAAAAGAAGATAGAGTTTCAGTTTTAGGGAGTATTCTTTGAGAAGTAATAAGTATTTAGAAAAGAGAGGAAGTAAAGTAAGAAAGGAAGATAAAGTTTCAGTTTTAAGGAGTATGCTTTGAGAAGTAATAAGTATTTTGAAAAGTGAAGAAGTGAAGTAAGAAAAGAAGATAGAGTTTCAGTTTAGGGAGTATTCTTTGAGAAGTAATAAGAATTTAGAAAAGTGAAGAAGTGAAGTAAGAAAAGAAGATAGAGTTTCAGTTTTAAGGAGTATGCTTTGAGAAGTAATAAGTATTTAGAAAAGTGAAGAAGTGAAGTAAGAAAAGAAAAAAGAATTTAGTTTTAAGGAGTATGCTTTGAGAAGTAATAAGTATTTAGAAAAGTGAAGAAGTAAAGTAAGAAAAGAAGATAGAATTTAGTTTTAAGGAGTATGCTTTGAGATGTAATAAGTATTTAGAAAAGTGAAGAAGTAAAGTAAGAAAAGAAGATAGAATTTCAGTTTTAAGGAGTATGCTTTGAGAAGTAATAAGTATTTAGAAAAGTGAAGAAATAAAGTAAGAAAGGAAGATAGAATTTAGTTTTAAGGAGTATGCTTTGAGAAGTAATAAGTATTTAGAAAAGTGAAGAAGTAAAGTAAGAAAAGATGATATAATTTCAGTTTTAAGGAGTATGCTTTGAGAAGTAATAAGTATTTAGAAAAGTGAAGAAGTAAAGTAAGAAAAGAAGATAGAGTTTCAGTTTTAAGGAGTATGCTTTGAGAAGTAATAAGTATTTAGAAAAGTGAGGAAGTAAAGTAAGAAAGGAAGATAGAGTTTCAGTTTTAAGGAGTATGCTTTGAGAAGTAATAAGAATTTAGAAAAGTGAGGAAGTAAAGTAAGAAAAGAAGATAGAGCTTCAGTTTTAGGGAGTATGCTAGAGAAGTAATAAGTATTTAGAAAAGTGAAGAAGTGAAGTAAGAAAAGAAGATAGAGTTTCAGTTTTAGGGAGTATTCTTTGAGAAGTAATAAGAATTTAGAAAAGTGAAGAAGTGAAGTAAGAAAAGAAGATAGAATTTCAGTTTTAAGGAGTATGCTTTGAGAAGTAATAAGTATTTAGAAAAGTGAAGAAGTAAAGTAAGAAAAGAAGATAAAGTTTCAGTTTTAAGGAGTATGCTTTGAGAAGTAATAAGTATTTTGAAAAGTGAAGAAGTAAAGTAAGAAAGGAAGATAGAATTTAGTTTTAAGGAGTATGCTTTGAGAAGTAATAAGTATTTAGAAAAGTGAAGAAGTAAAGTAAGAAAGGAAGATAGAGTTTCAGTTTTAGGGAGTATTCTTTGAGAAGTAATAAGAATTTAGAAAAGTGAAGAAGTGAAGTAAGAAAAGAAGATAGAATTTCAGTTTTAAGGAGTATGCTTTGAGAAGTAATAAGTATTTAGAAAAGTGAAGAAGTGAAGTAAGAAAAGAAGATAGAATTTCAGTTTTAAGGAGTATGCTTTGAGAAGTAATAAGTATTTAGAAAAGTGAAGAAGTGAAGTAAGAAAAGAAGATAGAGTTTCAGTTTTAGGGAGTATGCTTTGAGAAGTAATAAGTATTTAGAAAAGTGAAGAAGTGAAGTAAGAAAAGAAAAAAGAATTTAGTTTTAAGGAGTATGCTTTGAGAAGTAATAAGTATTTAGAAAAGTGAAGAAGTAAAGTAAGAAAAGAAGATAGAATTTAGTTTTAAGGAGTATGCTTTGAGAAGTAATAAGTATTTAGAAAAGTGAGGAAGTAAAGTAAGAAAAGAAGATAGAGCTTCAGTTTTTAAGGAGTATGCTTTGAGAAGTAATAAGTATTTAGAAAAGAGAGGAAGTAAAGTAAGAAAAGAAGATAGAGTTTCAGTTTTAGGGAGTATGCTTTGAGAAGTATTAAGTATTTAGAAAAGTGAAGAAGTAAAGTAAGAAAAGAAGATAAAGTTTCAGTTTTAAGGAGTATGCTTTGAGAAGTAATAAGTATTTAGAAAAGTGAGGAAGTAAAGTAAGAAAAGAAGATAGAATTTCAGTTTTAAGGAGTATGCTTTGAGAAGTAATAAGTATTTTGAAAAGCGAGGAAGTAAAGTAAGAAAAGAAGATAGAGTTTCAGTTTTAAGGAGTATGCTTTGAGAAGTAATAAGTATTTAGAAAAGTGAAGAAGTGAAGTAAGAAAAGAAGATAGAGTTTCAGTTTTAAGGAGTATGCTTTGAGAAGTAATAAGTATTTAGAAAAGTGAAGAAGTAAAGTAAGAAAGGAAGATAGAATTTAGTTTTAAGGAGTATGCTTTGAGAAGTAATAAGTATTTAGAAAAGTGAAGAAGTAAAGTAAGAAAGGAAGATAGAATTTCAGTTTTAAAGAGTATGCTTTTAGAAGTAATAAGTATTTAGAAAAGTGAAGAAGTAAAGTAAGAAAGGAAGATAGAGTTTCAGTTTTAGGGAGTATTCTTTGAGAAGTAATAAGAATTTAGAAAAGTGAAGAAGTGAAGTAAGAAAAGAAGATAGAATTTCAGTTTTAAGGAGTATGCTTTGAGAAGTAATAAGTATTTAGAAAAGTGAGGAAGTAAAGTAAGAAAAGAAGATAGAATTTCAGTTTTAAGGAGTATTCTTTGAGAAGTAATAAGAATTTAGAAAAGTGAAGAAGTGAAGTAAGAAAAGAAGATAGAATTTCAGTTTTAAGGAGTATGCTTTTAGAAGTAATAAGAATTTAGAAAAGTGAGGAAGTAAAGTAAGAAAAGAAGATAGAATTTGAGTTTTAAGGAGTATGCTTTGAGAAGTAATAAGTATTTAGAAAAGTGAGGAAGTAAAGTAAGAAAAGAAGATAGAATTTCAGTTTTAAGGAGTATTCTTTGAGAAGTAATAAGAATTTAGAAAAGTGAGGAAGTAAAGTAAGAAAAGAAGATAGAATTTCAGTTTTAAGGAGTATTCTTTGAGAAGTAATAAGAATTTAGAAAAGTGAAGAAGTGAAGTAAGAAAAGAAGATAGAGTTTCAGTTTTAGGGAGTATTCTTTGAGAAGTAATAAGTATTTTGAAAAGTGAAGAAGTGAAGTAAGAAAAGAAGATAGAGTTTCAGTTTTAGGGAGTATTCTTTGAGAAGTAATAAGAATTTAGAAAAGTGAAGAAGTGAAGTAAGAAAAGAAGATAGAGTTTCAGTTTTAAGGAGTATTCTTTGAGAAGTAATAAGTATTTAGAAAAGTGAAGAAATAAAGTAAGAAAGGAAGATAGAATTTAGTTTTAAGGAGTATGCTTTGAGAAGTAATAAGTATTTTGAAAAGTGAAGAAGTAAAGTAAGAAAAGATGATATAATTTCAGTTTTAAGGAGTATGCTTTGATAAGTAATAAGTATTTAGAAAAGTGAAGAAGTAAAGTAAGAAAAGAAGATAGAGTTTCAGTTTTAAGGAGTATGCTTTGAGAAGTAATAAGTATTTAGAAAAGAGAGGAAGTAAAGTAAGAAAGGAAGATAAAGTTTCAGTTTTAAGGAGTATGCTTTTAGAAGTAATAAGTATTTTGAAAAGTGAAGAAGTGAAGTAAGAAAAGAAGATAGAGTTTCAGTTTTAGGGAGTATTCTTTGAGAAGTAATAAGAATTTAGAAAAGTGAAGAAGTGAAGTAAGAAAAGAAGATAGAGTTTCAGTTTTAAGGAGTATTCTTTGAGAAGTAATAAGTATTTAGAAAAGTGAAGAAATAAAGTAAGAAAGGAAGATAGAATTTAGTTTTAAGGAGTATGCTTTGAGAAGTAATAAGTATTTTGAAAAGTGAAGAAGTAAAGTAAGAAAGGAAGATAGAATTTAGTTTTAAGGAGTATGCTTTGAGAAGTAATAAGTATTTAGAAAAGTGAAGAAATAAAGTAAGAAAAGAAGATAGAATTTCAGTTTTAAGGAGTATGCTTAGAGAAGTACTAAGTATTTAGAAAAGTGAAGAAGTGAAGTAAGAAAGGAAGATAAAGTTTCAGTTTTAAGGAGTATGCTTTGAGAAGTAATAAGTATTTAGAAAAGTGAGGAAGTAAAGTAAGAAAAGAAGATAGAGTTTCAGTTTTAAGGAGTATGCTTTGAGAAGTAATAAGTATTTAGAAAAGTGAAGAAGTAAAGTAAGAAAAGAAGATAGAGTTTCAGTTTTAGGGAGTATTCTTTGAGAAGTAATAAGTATTTAGAAAAGTGAGGAAGTAAAGTAAGAAAAGAAGATAGAATTTCAGTTTTAGGGAGTATGCTTTGAGAAGTAATAAGTATTTAGAAAAGTGAAGAAGTAAAGTAAGAAAAGAAGATAGAATTTCAGTTTTAGGGAGTATGCTTTGAGAAGTAATAAGTATTTAGAAAAGTGAAGAAGTGAAGTAAGAAAAGAAGATAGAATTTCAGTTTTAAGGAGTATGCTTTGAGAAGTAATAAGTATTTAGAAAAGTGAGGAAGTAAAGTAAGAAAAGAAGATAGAATTTAGTTTTAAGGAGTATGCTTTGAGAAGTAATAAGTATTTAGAAAAGTGAAGAAGTGAAGTAAGAAAAAAAGATAGAGTTTCAGTTTTAGGGAGTATTCTTTGAGAAGTAATAAGAATTTAGAAAAGTTAAGAAGTAAAGTAAGAAAAGAAGAAAGAATTTAGTTTTAGGGAGTATGCTTTGAGAAGTAATAAGTATTTAGAAAAGTGAGGAAGTAAAGTAAGAAAGGAAGATAGAGTTTCAGTTTTAAGGAGTATGCTTTGAGAAGTAATAAGTATTTAGAAAAGTGAAGAATTAAAGTAAGAAAGGAAGATAAAGTTTCAGTTTTAAGGAGTATGCTTTGAGAAGTAATAAGTATTTAGAAAAGTGAAGAAGTGAAGTAAGAAAAGAAGATAGAATTTCAGTTTTAAGGAGTATGCTTTGAGAAGTAATAAGTATTTAGAAAAGTGAGGAAGTAAAGTAAGAAAAGAAGATAGAATTTAGTTTTAAGGAGTATGCTTTGAGAAGTAATAAGTATTTAGAAAAGTGAAGAAGTAAAGTAAGAAAAGAAGATAGAATTTCAGTTTTAAGGAGTATGCTTTGATAAGTAATAAGTATTTAGAAAAGTGAAGAAGTAAAGTAAGAAAGGAAGATAGAATTTAGTTTTAAGGAGTATGCTTTGAGAAGTAATAAGTATTTAGAAAAGTGAAGAAGTAAAGTAAGAAAAGAAGATAGAGTTTCAGTTTTAGGGAGTATTCTTTGAGAAGTAATAAGAATTTAGAAAAGTTAAGAAGTAAAGTAAGAAAAGAAGATAGAGTTTCAGTTTTAGGGAGTATGCTTTGAGAAGTAATAAGTATTTAGAAAAGTGAAGAAGTGAAGTAAGAAAAGAAGATAGAATTTCAGTTTTAAGGAGTATGCTTTGAGAAGTAATAAGTATTTAGAAAAGTGAGGAAGTAAAGTAAGAAAAGAAGATAGAGTTTCAGTTTTAAGGAGTATGCTTTGAGAAGTAATAAGTATTTAGAAAAGTGAAGAAGTGAAGTAAGAAAAGAAGATAGAGTTTCAGTTTTAGGGAGTATTCTTTGAGAAGTAATAAGTATTTAGAAAAGTGAGGAAGTGAAGTAAGAAAAGAAAATAGAATTTCAGTTTTAAGGAGTATGCTTTGAGAAGTAATAAGTATTTAGAAAAGTGAAGAAGTGAAGTAAGAAAAGAAGATAGAATTTCAGTTTTAAGGAGTATGCTTTGAGAAGTAATAAGTATTTAGAAAAGTGAAGAAGTAAAGTAAGAAAGGAAGATAGAATTTCAGTTTTAAGGAGTATGCTTTGAGAAGTAATAAGTATTTAGAAAAGTGAAGAAGTAAAGTAAGAAAGGAAGATAGAGTTTCAGTTTTAGGGAGTATTCTTTGAGAAGTAATAAGAATTTAGAAAAGTGAAGAAGTGAAGTAAGAAAAGAAGATAGAATTTCAGTTTTAAGGAGTATGCTTTGAGAAGTAATAAGTATTTAGAAAAGTGAGGAAGTGAAGTAAGAAAAGAAGATAGAGTTTCAGTTTTAGGGAGTATTCTTTGAGAAGTAATAAGTATTTAGAAAAGTGAAGAAGTGAAGTAAGAAAAGAAGATAGAATTTCAGTTTTAAGGAGTATGCTTTGAGAAGTAATAAGTATTTAGAAAAGTGAAGAAGTGAAGTAAGAAAAGAAGATAGAGTTTCAGTTTTAGGGAGTATTCTTTGAGAAGTAATAAGTATTTAGAAAAGTGAGGAAGTGAAGTAAGAAAAGAAAATAGAATTTCAGTTTTAAGGAGTATGCTTTGAGAAGTAATAAGTATTTAGAAAAGTGAAGAAGTGAAGTAAGAAAAGAAGATAGAATTTCAGTTTTAAGGAGTATGCTTTGAGAAGTAATAAGTATTTAGAAAAGTGAAGAAGTAAAGTAAGAAAGGAAGATAGAATTTCAGTTTTAAGGAGTATGCTTTGAGAAGTAATAAGTATTTAGAAAAGTGAAGAAGTAAAGTAAGAAAGGAAGATAGAGTTTCAGTTTTAGGGAGTATTCTTTGAGAAGTAATAAGAATTTAGAAAAGTGAAGAAGTGAAGTAAGAAAAGAAGATAGAATTTCAGTTTTAAGGAGTATGCTTTGAGAAGTAATAAGTATTTAGAAAAGTGAGGAAGTAAAGTAAGAAAAGAAGATAGAATTTCAGTTTTAAGGAGTATTCTTTGAGAAGTAATAAGAATTTAGAAAAGTGAAGAAGTGAAGTAAGAAAAGAAGATAGAATTTCAGTTTTAAGGAGTATGCTTTTAGAAGTAATAAGAATTTAGAAAAGTGAGGAAGTAAAGTAAGAAAAGAAGATAGAATTTGAGTTTTAAGGAGTATGCTTTGAGAAGTAATAAGTATTTAGAAAAGTGAGGAAGTAAAGTAAGAAAAGAAGATAGAATTTCAGTTTTAAGGAGTATTCTTTGAGAAGTAATAAGAATTTAGAAAAGTGAGGAAGTAAAGTAAGAAAAGAAGATAGAATTTCAGTTTTAAGGAGTATTCTTTGAGAAGTAATAAGAATTTAGAAAAGTGAAGAAGTGAAGTAAGAAAAGAAGATAGAGTTTCAGTTTTAGGGAGTATTCTTTGAGAAGTAATAAGTATTTTGAAAAGTGAAGAAGTGAAGTAAGAAAAGAAGATAGAGTTTCAGTTTTAGGGAGTATTCTTTGAGAAGTAATAAGAATTTAGAAAAGTGAAGAAGTGAAGTAAGAAAAGAAGATAGAGTTTCAGTTTTAAGGAGTATTCTTTGAGAAGTAATAAGTATTTAGAAAAGTGAAGAAATAAAGTAAGAAAGGAAGATAGAATTTAGTTTTAAGGAGTATGCTTTGAGAAGTAATAAGTATTTTGAAAAGTGAAGAAGTAAAGTAAGAAAAGATGATATAATTTCAGTTTTAAGGAGTATGCTTTGATAAGTAATAAGTATTTAGAAAAGTGAAGAAGTAAAGTAAGAAAAGAAGATAGAGTTTCAGTTTTAAGGAGTATGCTTTGAGAAGTAATAAGTATTTAGAAAAGAGAGGAAGTAAAGTAAGAAAGGAAGATAAAGTTTCAGTTTTAAGGAGTATGCTTTTAGAAGTAATAAGTATTTTGAAAAGTGAAGAAGTGAAGTAAGAAAAGAAGATAGAGTTTCAGTTTTAGGGAGTATTCTTTGAGAAGTAATAAGAATTTAGAAAAGTGAAGAAGTGAAGTAAGAAAAGAAGATAGAGTTTCAGTTTTAAGGAGTATTCTTTGAGAAGTAATAAGTATTTAGAAAAGTGAAGAAATAAAGTAAGAAAGGAAGATAGAATTTAGTTTTAAGGAGTATGCTTTGAGAAGTAATAAGTATTTTGAAAAGTGAAGAAGTAAAGTAAGAAAAGATGATATAATTTCAGTTTTAAGGAGTATGCTTTGATAAGTAATAAGTATTTAGAAAAGTGAAGAAGTAAAGTAAGAAAAGAAGATAGAGTTTCAGTTTTAAGGAGTATGCTTTGAGAAGTAATAAGTATTTAGAAAAGTGAAGAAGTGAAGTAAGAAAAGAAGATAGAATTTCAGTTTTAAGGAGTATGCTTTGAGAAGTAATAAGTATTTAGAAAAGTGAGGAAGTAAAGTAAGAAAAGAAGATAGAGTTTCAGTTTTAAGGAGTATGCTTTGAGAAGTAATAAGTATTTAGAAAAGTGAAGAATTAAAGTAAGAAAAGAAGATAGAATTTCAGTTTTAAGGAGTATGCTTTGAGAAGTAATAAGAATTTAGAAAAGTGAAGAAGTGAAGTAAGAAAAGAAAAAAGAATTTAGTTTTAAGGAGTATGCTTTGATAAGTAATAAGTATTTAGAAAAGTGAAGAAGTAAAGTAAGAAAAGAAGATAGAGTTTCAGTTTTAAGGAGTATGCTTTGAGAAGTAATAAGTATTTAGAAAAGAGAGGAAGTAAAGTAAGAAAGGAAGATAAAGTTTCAGTTTTAAGGAGTATGCTTTTAGAAGTAATAAGTATTTTGAAAAGTGAAGAAGTGAAGTAAGAAAAGAAGATAGAGTTTCAGTTTTAGGGAGTATTCTTTGAGAAGTAATAAGTATTTAGAAAAGTGAAGAAGTGAAGTAAGAAAAGAAGATAGAATTTCAGTTTTAGGGAGTATTCTTTGAGAAGTAATAAGTATTTAGAAAAGTGAAGAAGTGAAGTAAGAAAAGAAGATAGAGTTTCAGTTTTAAGGAGTATGCTTTGAGAAGTAATAAGAATTTAGAAAAGTGAAGAAGTGAAGTAAGAAAAGAAAAAAGAATTTAGTTTTAAGGAGTATGCTTTGAGAAGTAATAAGTATTTAGAAAAGTGAAGAAGTGAAGTAAGAAAAGAATATAGAGTTTCAGTTTTAAGGAGTATGCTTTGAGAAGTAATAAGTATTTAGAAAAGTGAAGAAGTGAAGTAAGAAAAGAAGATAGAATTTAGTTTTAAGGAGTATGCTTTGAGAAGTAATAAGTATTAAGAAAAGTGAAGAAGTAAAGTAAGAAAGGAAGATAGAATTTAGTTTTAAGGAGTATGCTTTGAGAAGTATTAAGTATTAAGAAAAGTGAAGAAGTAAAGTAAGAAAAGAAGATAAAGTTTCAGTTTTAAGGAGTATGCTTTGAGAAGTAATAAGTATTTAGAAAAGTGAAGAAGTGAAGTAAGAAAAGAAGATAGAGTTTCAGTTTTAAGGAGTATGCTTTGAGAAGTAATAAGTATTTAGAAAGTGAAGAAGTAAAGTAAGAAAAGAAGATAGAGTTTCAGTTTTAAGGAGTATGCTTTGAGAAGTAATAAGTATTTAGAAAAGTGAAGAAGTGAAGTAAGAAAAGAAGATAGAGTTTCAGTTTTAAGGAGTATGCTTTGAGAAGTAATAAGTATTTAGAAAAGTGAAGAAGTAAAATAAGAAAAGAAGATAGAATTTAGTTTTAAGGAGTATGCTTTGAGATGTAATAAGTATTTAGAAAAGTGAAGAAGTGAAGTAAGAAAAGAAGATAAATTTTCAGTTTTAAAGAGTATGCTTTGAGAAGTAATAGTATTTAGTAGAGTGAAGAAGTAAAGTAAGAAAAGAAGATAAAGTTTCAGTTTTAAGGAGTATGCTTTGAGAAGTAATAAGTATTTAGAAAAGTGAAGAAGTAAAGTAAGAAAAGAAGATGGAGTTTCAGTTTTAAGGAGTATGCTTTGAGAAGTAATAAGAATTTAGAAAAGTGAGGAAGTAAAGTAAGAAAAGAAGATAGAATTTAGTTTTAAGGAGTATGCTTTTAGAAGTAATAAGTATTTAGAAAAGTGAAGAAGTAAAGTAAGAAAAGAAGATAGAATTTCAGTTTTAAGGAGTATGCTTTGAGAAGTAATAAGTATTTAGAAAAGTGAGGAAGTAAAGTAAGAAAAGAAGATAGAATTTCAGTTTTAAGGAGTATGCTTTGAGAAGTAATAAGTATTTAGAAAAGTGAAGAAGTGAAGTAAGAAAAGAAGATAGAATTTCAGTTTTAAAGAGTATGCTTTGAGAAGTAATAAGTATTTAGAAAAGTGAAGAAGTAAAATAAGAAAAGAAGATAGAATTTAGTTTTAAGGAGTATGCTTTGAGAAGTAATAAGTATTTAGAAAAGTGAGGAAGTAAAGTAAGAAAAGAAGATAAAGTTTCAGTTTTAAGGAGTATGCTTTGAGAAGTAATAAGTATTTAGAAAAGTGAAGAAGTGAAGTAAGAAAAGAAGATAGAGTTTCAGTTTTAAGGAGTATGCTTTGAGAAGTAATAAGTATTTAGAAAAGTGAAGAAGTGAAGTAAGAAAAGAAGATAGAGTTTCAGTTTTAAGGAGTATGCTTTGAGAAGTAATAAGTATTTAGAAAGTGAAGAAGTAAAGTAAGAAAAGAAGATAGAGTTTCAGTTTTAAGGAGTATGCTTTGAGAAGTAATAAGTATTTAGAAAAGTGAAGAAGTGAAGTAAGAAAAGAAGATAGAGTTTCAGTTTTAAGGAGTATGCTTTGAGAAGTAATAAGTATTTAGAAAAGTGAAGAAGTAAAATAAGAAAAGAAGATAGAATTTAGTTTTAAGGAGTATGCTTTGAGATGTAATAAGTATTTAGAAAAGTGAAGAAGTGAAGTAAGAAAAGAAGATAAATTTTCAGTTTTAAAGAGTATGCTTTGAGAAGTAATAGTATTTAGTAGAGTGAAGAAGTAAAGTAAGAAAAGAAGATAAAGTTTCAGTTTTAAGGAGTATGCTTTGAGAAGTAATAAGTATTTAGAAAAGTGAAGAAGTAAAGTAAGAAAAGAAGATGGAGTTTCAGTTTTAAGGAGTATGCTTTGAGAAGTAATAAGAATTTAGAAAAGTGAGGAAGTAAAGTAAGAAAAGAAGATAGAATTTAGTTTTAAGGAGTATGCTTTTAGAAGTAATAAGTATTTAGAAAAGTGAAGAAGTAAAGTAAGAAAAGAAGATAGAATTTCAGTTTTAAGGAGTATGCTTTGAGAAGTAATAAGTATTTAGAAAAGTGAGGAAGTAAAGTAAGAAAAGAAGATAGAATTTCAGTTTTAAGGAGTATGCTTTGAGAAGTAATAAGTATTTAGAAAAGTGAAGAAGTGAAGTAAGAAAAGAAGATAGAATTTCAGTTTTAAAGAGTATGCTTTGAGAAGTAATAAGTATTTAGAAAAGTGAAGAAGTAAAATAAGAAAAGAAGATAGAATTTAGTTTTAAGGAGTATGCTTTGAGAAGTAATAAGTATTTAGAAAAGTGAGGAAGTAAAGTAAGAAAAGAAGATAAAGTTTCAGTTTTAAGGAGTATGCTTTGAGAAGTAATAAGTATTTAGAAAAGTGAAGAAGTGAAGTAAGAAAAGAAGATAGAGTTTCAGTTTTAAGGAGTATGCTTTGAGAAGTAATAAGTATTTAGAAAGTGAAGAAGTAAAGTAAGAAAAGAAGATAGAGTTTCAGTTTTAAGGAGTATGCTTTGAGAAGTAATAAGTATTTAGAAAAGTGAAGAAGTGAAGTAAGAAAAGAAGATAGAGTTTCAGTTTTAAGGAGTATGCTTTGAGAAGTAATAAGTATTTAGAAAAGTGAAGAAGTAAAATAAGAAAAGAAGATAGAATTTAGTTTTAAGGAGTATGCTTTGAGATGTAATAAGTATTTAGAAAAGTGAAGAAGTGAAGTAAGAAAAGAAGATAAATTTTCAGTTTTAAAGAGTATGCTTTGAGAAGTAATAGTATTTAGTAGAGTGAAGAAGTAAAGTAAGAAAAGAAGATAAAGTTTCAGTTTTAAGGAGTATGCTTTGAGAAGTAATAAGTATTTAGAAAAGTGAAGAAGTAAAGTAAGAAAAGAAGATGGAGTTTCAGTTTTAAGGAGTATGCTTTGAGAAGTAATAAGAATTTAGAAAAGTGAGGAAGTAAAGTAAGAAAAGAAGATAGAATTTAGTTTTAAGGAGTATGCTTTTAGAAGTAATAAGTATTTAGAAAAGTGAGGAAGTAAAGTAAGAAAAGAAGATAGAATTTCTGTTTTAAGGAGTATGCTTTGAGAAGTAATAAGTATTTAGAAAAGTGAAGAAGTAAAGTAAGAAAAGAAGATAAAGTTTCAGTTTTAAGGAGTATGCTTTGAGAAGTAATAAGTATTTAGAAAAGTGAAGAAGTGAAGTAAGAAAAGAAGATAGAATTTCAGTTTTAAAGAGTATGCTTTGAGAAGTAATAAGTATTTAGAAAAGTGAAGAAGTAAAATAAGAAAAGAAGATAGAATTTAGTTTTAAGGAGTATGCTTTGAGAAGTAATAAGTATTTAGAAAAGTGAGGAAGTAAAGTAAGAAAAGAAGATGGAGTTTCAGTTTTAAGGAGTATGCTTTGAGAAGTAATAAGTATTTTGAAAAGTGAAGAAGTAAAGTAAGAAAAGAAGATAAATTTTCAGTTTTAAAGAGTATGCTTTGAGAAGTAATAGTATTTAGAAGAGTGAAGAAGTAAAGTAAGAAAAGAAGATAGAGTTTCAGTTTTAAGGAGTATGCTTTGAGAAGTAATAAGTATTTAGAAAAGTGAAGAAGTAAAGTAAGAAAAGAAGATGGAGTTTCAGTTTTAAGGAGTATTCTTTGAGAAGTAATAAGTATTTAGAAAAGTGAAGAAGTAAAATAAGAAAAGAAGATAGAATTTAGTTTTAAGGAGTATGCTTTTAGAAGTAATAAGTATTTAGAAAAGTGAAGAAGTAAAGTAAGAAAAGAAGATAGAGTTTCAGTTTTAAGGAGTATGCTTTGAGAAGTAATAAGTATTTAGAAAAGTGAAGAAGTGAAGCAAGAAAAGAAGATAGAGTTTCAGTTTTAAGGAGTATGCTTTGAGAAGTAATAAGTATTAAGAAAAGTGAAGAAGTAAAGTAAGAAAGGAAGATAGAATTTAGTTTTAAGGAGTATGCTTTAAGAAGTATTAAGTATTTAGAAAAGTGAAGAAGTGAAGTAAGAAAAGAGGATAGAGTTTCAGTTTTAAGGAGTATGCTTTGAGAAGTAATAAGTATTTAGAAAAGTGAGGAAGTAAAGTAAGAAAAGAAGATAGAGTTTCAGTTTTAAGGAGTATGCTTTGAGAAGTAATAAGTATTTAGAAAAGTGAAGAAGTGAAGTAAGAAAAGAAGATAGAATTTCAGTTTTAAAGAGTATGCTTTGAGAAGTAATAAGTATTTTGAAAAGTGAAGAAGTAAAGTAAGAAAAGAAGATAAATTTTCAGTTTTAAAGAGTATGCTTTGAGAAGTAATAGTATTTAGAAGAGTGAAGAAGTAAAGTAAGAAAAGAAGATAGAGTTTCAGTTTTAAGGAGTATGCTTTGAGAAGTAATAAGTATTTAGAAAAGTGAAGAAGTGAAGTAAGAAAAGAAGATAAAGTTTCAGTTTTAAGGAGTATGCTTTGAGAAGTAATAAGTATTTTGAAAAGTGAAGAAGTAAAGTAAGAAAAGAAGATAAATTTTCAGTTTTAAAGAGTATGCTTTGAGAAGTAATAGTATTTAGAAGAGTGAAAAAGTAAAGTAAGAAAAGAAGATAAAGTTTCAGTTTTAAGGAGTATGCTTTGAGATGTAATAAGTATTTATAAAAGTGAAGAAGTAAAGTAAGAAAAGAAGATGGAGTTTCAGTTTTAAGGAGTATTCTTTGAGAAGTAATAAGTATTTAGAAAAGTGAGGAAGTAAAGTAAGAAAAGAAGATAGAATTTCTGTTTTAAGGAGTATGCTTTGAGAAGTAATAAGTATTTAGAAAAGTGAAGAAGTAAAGTAAGAAAAGAAGATAGAGTTTCAGTTTTAAGGAGTATGCTTTGAGAAGTAATAAGTATTTAGAAAAGTGAGGAAGTAAAGTAAGAAAAGAAGATAGAATTTCAGTTTTAAGGAGTATGCTTTGAGAAGTAATAAGTATTTAGAAAAGTGAAGAAGTAAAGTAAGAAAAGAAGATAGAGCTTCAGTTTTAGGGAGTATTCTTTGAGAAGTAATAAGTATTTAGAAAAGTGAAGAAGTGAAGTAAGAAAAGAAGATAGAGTTTCAGTTTTAGGGAGTATTCTTTGAGAAGTAATAAGAATTTAGAAAAGTGAAGAAGTGAAGTAAGAAAAGAAGATAGAGTTTCTGTTTTAAGGAGTATGCTTTGAGAAGTAATAAGTATTTAGAAAAGTGAGGAAGTAAAGTAAGAAAAGAAGATAGAATTTCAGTTTTAAGGAGTATGCTTTGAGAAGTAATAAGTATTTAGAAAAGTGAGGAAGTAAAGTAAGAAAAGAAGATAAAGTTTCAGTTTTAAGGAGTATGCTTTGAGAAGTAATAAGTATTTAGAAAAGTGAAGAAGTAAAGTAAGAAAAGAAGATAGAATTTCAGTTTTAGGGAGTATGCTTTGAGAAGTAATAAGTATTTAGAAAAGTGAAGAAGTGAAGTAAGAAAAGAAGATAGAATTTCAGTTTTAAGGAGTATGCTTTGAGAAGTAATAAGTATTTAGAAAAGTGAGGAAGTAAAGTAAGAAAAGAAGATAGAATTTAGTTTTAAGGAGTATGCTTTGAGAAGTAATAAGTATTTAGAAAAGTGAAGAAGTGAAGTAAGAAAAAAAGATAGAGTTTCAGTTTTAGGGAGTATTCTTTGAGAAGTAATAAGAATTTAGAAAAGTTAAGAAGTAAAGTAAGAAAAGAAGAAAGAATTTAGTTTTAGGGAGTATGCTTTGAGAAGTAATAAGTATTTAGAAAAGTGAGGAAGTAAAGTAAGAAAGGAAGATAGAGTTTCAGTTTTAAGGAGTATGCTTTGAGAAGTAATAAGTATTTAGAAAAGTGAAGAATTAAAGTAAGAAAGGAAGATAAAGTTTCAGTTTTAAGGAGTATGCTTTGAGAAGTAATAAGTATTTAGAAAAGTGAAGAAGTGAAGTAAGAAAAGAAGATAGAATTTCAGTTTTAAGGAGTATGCTTTGAGAAGTAATAAGTATTTAGAAAAGTGAGGAAGTAAAGTAAGAAAAGAAGATAGAATTTAGTTTTAAGGAGTATGCTTTGAGAAGTAATAAGTATTTAGAAAAGTGAAGAAGTAAAGTAAGAAAAGAAGATAGAATTTCAGTTTTAAGGAGTATGCTTTGATAAGTAATAAGTATTTAGAAAAGTGAAGAAGTGAAGTAAGAAAGGAAGATAGAATTTAGTTTTAAGGAGTATGCTTTGAGAAGTAATAAGTATTTAGAAAAGTGAAGAAGTAAAGTAAGAAAAGAAGATAGAGTTTCAGTTTTAGGGAGTATTCTTTGAGAAGTAATAAGAATTTAGAAAAGTTAAGAAGTAAAGTAAGAAAAGAAGAAAGAATTTAGTTTTAGGGAGTATGCTTTGAGAAGTAATAAGTATTTAGAAAAGTGAAGAAATAAAGTAAGAAAAGATGATATAATTTCAGTTTTAAGGAGTATGCTTAGAGAAGTAATAAGTATTTAGAAAAGTGAAGAAGTGAAGTAAGAAAGGAAGATAAAGTTTCAGTTTTAAGGAGTATGCTTTGAGAAGTAATAAGTATTTAGAAAAGTGAAGAAATAAAGTAAGAAAAGATGATATAATTTCAGTTTTAAGGAGTATGCTTTGAGAAGTAATAAGTATTTAGAAAAGTGAGGAAGTAAAGTAAGAAAAGAAGATAGAGTTTCAGTTTTAAGGATTATGCTTTGAGAAGTAATAAGTATTTAGAAAAGTGAAGAAGTAAAGTAAGAAAAGAAGAAAGAATTTAGTTTTAAGGAGTATGCTTTGAGAAGTAATAAGTATTTAGAAAAGTGAAGAAGTAAAGTAAGAAAAGAAGAAAGAGTTTCAGTTTTAGGGAGTATTCTTTGAGAAGTAATAAGTATTTAGAAAAGTGAGGAAGTAAAGTAAGAAAAGAAGATAGAGTTTCAGTTTTAAGGAGTATGCTTTGAGAAGTAATAAGTATTTAGAAAAGTGAGTAAGTAAAGTAAGAAAAGAAGATAGAATTTCAGTTTTAAGGAGTATGCTTTGAGAAGTAATAAGTATTTAGAAAAGTGAGGAAGTGAAGTAAGAAAAGAAGATAAAGTTTCAGTTTTAAGGAGTATGCTTTGAGAAGTAATAAGAATTTAGAAAAGTGAAGAAGTGAAGTAAGAAAAGAAGATAGAGTTTCAGTTTTAAGAAGTATGCTTTGAGAAGTAATAAGTATTTAGAAAAGTGAGGAAGTAAAGTAAGAAAAGAAGATAAATTTTCAGTTTTAAGGAGTATGCTTTGAGAAGTAATAAGTATTTAGAAAAGTGAAGAAGTGAAGTAAGAAAAGAAGATAGAGTTTCAGTTTTAAGGAGTATGCTTTGAGAAGTAATAAGTATTAAGAAAAGTGAAGAAGTAAAGTAAGAAAAGATGATATAATTTCAGTTTTAAGGAGTATGCTTTGAGAAGTAATAAGTATTTAGAAAAGTGAAGAAGTGAAGTAAGAAAAGAAGATGGAGTTTCAGTTTTAAGGAGTATTCTTTGAGAAGTAATAAGTATTTAGAAAAGTGAAGAAGTAAAGTAAGAAAAGAAGATAGAGTTTCAGTTTTAAGGAGTATGCTTTGAGAAGTAATAAGTATTTAGAAAAGTGAGGAAGTAAAGTAAGAAAAGAAGATAGAATTTAGTTTTAAAGAGTATGCTTTTAGAAGTAATAAGTATTTAGAAAAGTGAAGAAGTGAAGTAAGAAAAGAAGATAGAGTTTCAGTTTTAGGGAGTATTCTTTGAGAAGTAATAAGTATTTTGAAAAGTGAGGAAGTAAAGTAAGAAAAGAAAATAGAGTTTCAGTTTTAGGGAGTATTCTTTGAGAAGTAATAAGTATTTAGAAAAGTGAGGAAGTAAAGTAAGAAAAGAAGATAGAGTTTCAGTTTTAAGGAGTATGCTTTGAGAAGTAATAAGTATTTAGAAAAGTGAGGAAGTAAAGTAAGAAAAGAAGATAGAGTTTCAGTTTTAAGAAGTATGCTTTGAGAAGTAATAAGTATTTAGAAAAGTGAGGAAGCAAAGTAAGAAAAGAAGATAGAATTTCAGTTTTAAGGAGTATGCTTTGAGAAGTAATAAGAATTTAGAAAAGTGAAGAAGTGAAGTAAGAAAAGAGGATAGAGTTTCAGTTTTAAGGAGTATGCTTTGAGAAGTAATAAGTATTTAGAAAAGTGAGGAAGTAAAGTAAGAAAAGAAGATAGAATTTCAGTTTTAAGGAGTATGCTTTGAGAAGTAATAAGAATTTAGAAAAGTGAAGAAGTGAAGTAAGAAAAGAGGATAGAGTTTCAGTTTTAAGGAGTATGCTTTGAGAAGTAATAAGTATTTAGAAAAGTGAGGAAGTAAAGTAAGAAAAGAAGATAGAGTTTCAGTTTTAAGGAGTATGCTTTGAGAAGTAATAAGTATTTAGAAAAGTGAGGAAGTAAAGTAAGAAAAGAAGATAAAGTTTCAGTTTTAAGGAGTATGCTTTGAGAAGTAATAAGTATTTTGAAAAGTGAAGAAGTAAAGTAAGAAAAGAAGATAAATTTTCAGTTTTAAAGAGTATGCTTTGAGAAGTAATAGTATTTAGAAGAGTGAAGAAGTAAAGTAAGAAAAGAAGATAAATTTTCAGTTTTAAAGAGTATGCTTTGAGAAGTAATAAGTATTTTGAAAAGTGAAGAAGTAAAGTAAGAAAAGAAGATGGAGTTTCAGTTTTAAGGAGTATTCTTTGAGAAGTAATAAGTATTTAGAAAAGTGAAGAAGTAAAGTAAGAAAAGAAAATAGAGTTTCAGTTTTAAGGAGTATGCTTTGAGAAGTAATAAGTATTTAGAAAAGTGAGGAAGTAAAGTAAGAAAAGAAGATAGAATTTAGTTTACAGGAGTATGCTTTGAGAAGTAATAAGTATTTAGAAAAGTGAAGAAGTAAAGTAAGAAAAGAAGATAGAGTTTCAGTTTTAAGGAGTATGCTTTGAGAAGTAATAAGTATTTAGAAAAGTGAAGAAGTGAAGTAAGAAAAGAAGATAGAATTTCAGTTTTAAAGAGTATGCTTTGAGAAGTAATAAGTATTTAGAAAAGTGAGGAAGTAAAGTAAGAAAAGAAGATAGAGTTTCAGTTTTAAGGAGTATGCTTTGAGAAGTAATAAGTATTTAGAAAAGTGAGGAAGTAAAGTAAGAAAAGAAGATAAAGTTTCAGTTTTAAGGAGTATGCTTTGAGAAGTAATAAGTATTTTGAAAAGTGAAGAAGTAAAGTAAGAAAAGAAGATAGAATTTCAGTTTTAAGGAGTATGCTTTGAGAAGTAATAAGTATTTAGAAAAGTGAGGAAGTGAAGTAAGAAAAGAAGATAAAGTTTCAGTTTTAAGGAGTATGCTTTGAGAAGTAATAAGAATTTAGAAAAGTGAAGAAGTGAAGTAAGAAAAGAAGATAGAGTTTCAGTTTTAAGAAGTATGCTTTGAGAAGTAATAAGTATTTAGAAAAGTGAGGAAGCAAAGTAAGAAAAGAAGATAGAATTTCAGTTTTAAAGAGTATGCTTTGAGAAGTAATAGTATTTAGAAGAGTGAAGAAGTAAAGTAAGAAAAGAAGATAAAGTTTCAGTTTTAAGGAGTATGCTTTGAGAAGTAATAAGTATTAAGAAAAGTGAAGAAGTAAAGTAAGAAAGGAAGATAGAATTTAGTTTTAAGGAGTATTCTTTGAGAAGTAATAAGAATTTAGAAAAGTGAGGAAGCAAAGTAAGAAAAGAAGATAGAATTTCAGTTTTAAAGAGTATGCTTTGAGAAGTAATAGTATTTAGAAGAGTGAAGAAGTAAAGTAAGAAAAGAAGATAAAGTTTCAGTTTTAAGGAGTATGCTTTGAGAAGTAATAAGTATTAAGAAAAGTGAAGAAGTAAAGTAAGAAAGGAAGATAGAATTTAGTTTTAAGGAGTATGCTTTGAGAAGTATTAAGTATTTAGAAAAGTGAAGAAGTGAAGTAAGAAAAGAGGATAGAGTTTCAGTTTTAAGGAGTATGCTTTGAGAAGTAATAAGTATTTAGAAAAGTGAGGAAGTAAAGTAAGAAAAGAAGATAGAGTTTCAGTTTTAAGGAGTATGCTTTGAGAAGTAATAAGTATTTAGAAAAGTGAGGAAGTGAAGTAAGAAAAGAAGATAGAGTTTCAGTTTTAGGGAGTATTCTTTGAGAAGTAATAAGAATTTAGAAAAGTGAAGAAGTGAAGTAAGAAAAGAAGATAGAGTTTCAGTTTTAGGGAGTATTCTTTGAGAAGTAATAAGTATTTAGAAAAGTGAAGAAATAAAGTAAGAAAGGAAGATAGAATTTAGTTTTAAGGAGTATGCTTTGAGAAGTAATAAGTATTTAGAAAAGTGAAGAAGTAAAGTAAGAAAAGAAGATAGAGTTTCAGTTTTAAGGAGTATTCTTTGAGAAGTAATAGTATTTAGAAGAGTGAAGAAGTAAAGTAAGAAAAGAAGATGGAGTTTCAGTTTTAAGGAGTATTCTTTGAGAAGTAATAAGAATTTAGAAAAGTGAGGAAGCAAAGTAAGAAAGGAAGATAGAATTTCAGTTTTAAAGAGTATGCTTTGAGAAGTAATAGTATTTAGAAGAGTGAAGAAGTAAAGTAAGAAAAGAAGATAGAGTTTCAGTTTTAAGGAGTATGCTTTGAGAAGTAATAAGTATTTAGAAAAGTGAGGAAGTAAAGTAAGAAAAGAAGATAAAGTTTCAGTTTTAAGGAGTATGCTTTGAGAAGTAATAAGTATTTAGAAAAGTGAAGAAGTAAAGTAAGAAAAGAAGATAAATTTTCAGTTTTAAAGAGTATGCTTTGAGAAGTAATAGTATTTAGAAGAGTGAAGAAGTAAAGTAAGAAAAGAAGATAAAGTTTCAGTTTTAAGGAGTATGCTTTGAGAAGTAATAAGTATTTAGAAAAGTGAGGAAGTGAAGTAAGAAAAGAAGATAGAGTTTCAGTTTTAGGGAGTATTCTTTGAGAAGTAATAAGAATTTAGAAAAGTGAAGAAGTGAAGTAAGAAAAGAAGATAGAGTTTCAGTTTTAGGGAGTATTCTTTGAGAAGTAATAAGTATTTAGAAAAGTGAAGAAATAAAGTAAGAAAGGAAGATAGAATTTAGTTTTAAGGAGTATGCTTTGAGAAGTAATAAGTATTTAGAAAAGTGAAGAAGTAAAGTAAGAAAAGAAGATAAAGTTTCAGTTTTAAGGAGTATGCTTTGAGAAGTAATAAGTATTTAGAAAAGTGAAGAAGTAAAGTAAGAAAAGAAGATGGAGTTTCAGTTTTAAGGAGTATTCTTTGAGAAGTAATAAGAATTTAGAAAAGTGAGGAAGCAAAGTAAGAAAAGAAGATAGAATTTAGTTTTAAAGAGTATGCTTTGAGAAGTAATAGTATTTAGAAGAGTGAAGAAGTAAAGTAAGAAAAGAAGATAGAGTTTCAGTTTTAAGGAGTATGCTTTGAGAAGTAATAAGTATTTAGAAAAGTGAGGAAGTAAAGTAAGAAAAGAAGATAAAGTTTCAGTTTTAAGGAGTATGCTTTGAGAAGTAATAAGTATTTTGAAAAGTGAAGAAGTAAAGTAAGAAAAGAAGATAAATTTTCAGTTTTAAAGAGTATGCTTTGAGAAGTAATAGTATTTAGAAGAGTGAAGAAGTAAAGTAAGAAAAGAAGATAAAGTTTCAGTTTTAAGGAGTATGCTTTGAGAAGTAATAAGTATTAAGAAAAGTGAAGAAGTAAAGTAAGAAAAGATGATATAATTTCAGTTTTAAGGAGTATGCTTTGAGAAGTAATAAGTATTTAGAAAAGTGAAGAAGTGAAGTAAGAAAAGAAGATGGAGTTTCAGTTTTAAGGAGTATTCTTTGAGAAGTAATAAGTATTTAGAAAAGTGAAGAAGTAAAGTAAGAAAAGAAGATAGAGTTTCAGTTTTAAGGAGTATGCTTTGAGAAGTAATAAGTATTTAGAAAAGTGAGGAAGTAAAGTAAGAAAAGAAGATAGAATTTAGTTTTAAAGAGTATGCTTTTAGAAGTAATAAGTATTTAGAAAAGTGAAGAAGTGAAGTAAGAAAAGAAGATAGAGTTTCAGTTTTAGGGAGTATTCTTTGAGAAGTAATAAGTATTTTGAAAAGTGAGGAAGTAAAGTAAGAAAAGAAAATAGAGTTTCAGTTTTAGGGAGTATTCTTTGAGAAGTAATAAGTATTTAGAAAAGTGAGGAAGTAAAGTAAGAAAAGAAGATAGAGTTTCAGTTTTAAGGAGTATGCTTTGAGAAGTAATAAGTATTTAGAAAAGTGAGGAAGTAAAGTAAGAAAAGAAGATAGAGTTTCAGTTTTAAGAAGTATGCTTTGAGAAGTAATAAGTATTTAGAAAAGTGAGGAAGCAAAGTAAGAAAAGAAGATAGAATTTCAGTTTTAAAGAGTATGCTTTGAGAAGTAATAGTATTTAGAAGAGTGAAGAAGTAAAGTAAGAAAAGAAGATAAAGTTTCAGTTTTAAGGAGTATGCTTTGAGAAGTAATAAGTATTTAGAAAAGTGAAGAAGTAAAGTAAGAAAGGAAGATAGAGTTTCAGTTTTAAGGAGTATGCTTTGAGAAGTAATAAGTATTTAGAAAAGTGAGGAAGTAAAGTAAGAAAAGAAGATAAAGTTTCAGTTTTAAGGAGTATGCTTTGAGAAGTAATAAGTATTAAGAAAAGTGAAGAAGTAAAGTAAGAAAAGATGATATAATTTCAGTTTTAAGGAGTATGCTTTGAGAAGTAATAAGTATTTAGAAAAGTGAAGAAGTGAAGTAAGAAAAGAAGATGGAGTTTCAGTTTTAAGGAGTATTCTTTGAGAAGTAATAAGTATTTAGAAAAGTGAAGAAGTAAAGTAAGAAAAGAAGATAGAGTTTCAGTTTTAAGGAGTATGCTTTGAGAAGTAATAAGTATTTAGAAAAGTGAGGAAGTAAAGTAAGAAAAGAAGATAGAATTTAGTTTTAAAGAGTATGCTTTTAGAAGTAATAAGTATTTAGAAAAGTGAAGAAGTGAAGTAAGAAAAGAAGATAGAGTTTCAGTTTTAGGTAGTATTCTTTGAGAAGTAATAAGTATTTTGAAAAGTGAGGAAGTAAAGTAAGAAAAGAAGATAGAGTTTCAGTTTTAGGGAGTATTCTTTGAGAAGTAATAAGTATTTAGAAAAGTGAAGAAGTAAAGTAAGAAAAGAAGAAAGAATTTAGTTTTAAGGAGTATGCTTTGAGATGTAATAAGTATTTAGAAAAGTGAAGAAGTGAAGTAAGAAAAGAAGATAGAATTTAGTTTTAAGGAGTATGCTTTGAGAAGTAATAAGTATTTAGAAAAGTGAAGAAGTGAAGTAAGAAAAGAAGATAGAATTTCAGTTTTAAGGAGTATGCTTTGAGAAGTAATAAGTATTTAGAAAAGTGAAGAAGTGAAGTAAGAAAAGAAGATAGAGTTTCAGTTTTAAGGAGTATGCTTTGAGAAGTAATAAGAATTTAGAAAAGTGAAGAAGTAAAGTAAGAAAGGAAGATAGAATTTAGTTTTAAGGAGTATGCTTTGAGAAGTATTAAGTATTTAGAAAAGTGAAGAAATAAAGTAAGAAAAGATGATATAATTTCAGTTTTAAGGAGTATGCTTTGAGAAGTAATAAGTATTTAGAAAAGTGAAGAAATAAAGTAAGAAAGGAAGATAGAATTTCAGTTTTAGGGAGTATTCTTTGAGAAGTAATAAGAATTTAGAAAAGTGAAGAAGTGAAGTAAGAAAAGAAGATAGAGTTTCAGTTTTAAGGAGTATGCTTTGAGAAGTAATAAGTATTTAGAAAAGTGAGGAAGTAAAGTAAGAAAAGAAGATAGAGTTTCAGTTTTAAGGATTATGCTTTGAGAAGTAATAAGTATTTAGAAAAGTGAAGAAGTAAAGTAAGAAAAGAAGATAAATTTTCAGTTTTAAAGAGTATGCTTTGAGAAGTAATAGTATTTAGAAGAGTGAAGAAGTAAAGTAAGAAAAGAAGATAAAGTTTCAGTTTTAAGGAGTATGCTTTGAGAAGTAATAAGTATTAAGAAAAGTGAAGAAGTAAAGTAAGAAAGGAAGATAGAATTTAGTTTTAAGGAGTATGCTTTGAGAAGTATTAAGTATTTAGAAAAGTGAAGAAGTGAAGTAAGAAAAGAGGATAGAGTTTCAGTTTTAAGGAGTATGCTTTGAGAAGTAATAAGTATTTAGAAAAGTGAGGAAGTGAAGTAAGAAAAGAAGATAGAATTTCAGTTTTAAAGAGTATGCTTTGAGAAGTAATAAGTATTAAGAAAAGTGAAGAAGTAAAGTAAGAAAGGAAGATAGAATTTAGTTTTAAGGAGTATGCTTTGAGAAGTATTAAGTATTAAGAAAAGTGAAGAAGTAAAGTAAGAAAAGAAGATAGAATTTAGTTTACAGGAGTATGCTTTGAGAAGTAATAAGTATTTAGAAAAGTGAAGAAGTAAAGTAAGAAAAGAAGATAGAGTTTCAGTTTTAAGGAGTATGCTTTGAGAAGTAATAAGTATTTAGAAAAGTGAAGAAGTGAAGTAAGAAAAGAAGATAGAATTTCAGTTTTAAAGAGTATGCTTTGAGAAGTAATAAGTATTTAGAAAAGTGAAGAAGTAAAATAAGAAAAGAAGATAGAATTTAGTTTTAAGGAGTATGCTTTGAGAAGTAATAAGTATTTAGAAAAGTGAGGAAGTAAAGTAAGAAAAGAAGATAAAGTTTCAGTTTTAAGGAGTATGCTTTGAGAAGTAATAAGTATTTTGAAAAGTGAAGAAGTAAAGTAAGAAAAGAAGATAAATTTTCAGTTTTAAAGAGTATGCTTTGAGAAGTAATAGTATTTAGAAGAGTGAAGAAGTAAAGTAAGAAAAGAAGATAAAGTTTCAGTTTTAAGGAGTATGCTTTGAGAAGTAATAAGTATTAAGAAAAGTGAAGAAGTAAAGTAAGAAAGGAAGATAGAATTTAGTTTTAAGGAGTATGCTTTGAGAAGTATTAAGTATTTAGAAAAGTGAAGAAGTGAAGTAAGAAAAGAGGATAGAGTTTCAGTTTTAAGGAGTATGCTTTGAGAAGTAATAAGTATTTAGAAAAGTGAGGAAGTAAAGTAAGAAAAGAAGATAGAGTTTCAGTTTTAAGGAGTATGCTTTGAGAAGTAATAAGTATTTAGAAAAGTGAGGAAGTGAAGTAAGAAAAGAAGATAGAGTTTCAGTTTTAGGGAGTATTCTTTGAGAAGTAATAAGAATTTAGAAAAGTGAAGAAGTGAAGTAAGAAAAGAAGATAGAGTTTCAGTTTTAGGGAGTATTCTTTGAGAAGTAATAAGTATTTAGAAAAGTGAAGAAATAAAGTAAGAAAGGAAGATAGAATTTAGTTTTAAGGAGTATGCTTTGATAAGTAATAAGTATTTAGAAAAGTGAAGAAGTAAAGTAAGAAAAGAAGATAGAGTTTCAGTTTTAAGGAGTATTCTTTGAGAAGTAATAGTATTTAGAAGAGTGAAGAAGTAAAGTAAGAAAAGAAGATAAAGTTTCAGTTTTAAGGAGTATGCTTTGAGAAGTAATAAGTATTTAGAAAAGTGAAGAAGTAAAGTAAGAAAAGAAGATGGAGTTTCAGTTTTAAGGAGTATTCTTTGAGAAGTAATAAGAATTTAGAAAAGTGAGGAAGCAAAGTAAGAAAAGAAGATAGAATTTCAGTTTTAAAGAGTATGCTTTGAGAAGTAATAGTATTTAGAAGAGTGAAGAAGTAAAGTAAGAAAAGAAGATAGAGTTTCAGTTTTAAGGAGTATGCTTTGAGAAGTAATAAGTATTTAGAAAAGTGAGGAAGTAAAGTAAAAAAGGAAGATAGAGTTTCAGTTTTAAGGAGTATGCTTTGAGAAGTAATAAGTATTTAGAAAAGTGAAGAATTAAAGTAAGAAAAGAAGATAAAGTTTCAGTTTTAAAGAGTATGCTTTGAGAAGTAATAAGTATTTAGAAAAGTGAAGAAGTGAAGTAAGAAAAGAAGATAGAATTTCAGTTTTAAGGAGTATGCTTTGAGAAGTAATAAGTATTTAGAAAAGTGAAGAAATAAAGTAAGAAAAGATGATATAATTTCAGTTTTAAGGAGTATGCTTTGAGAAGTAATAAGTATTTAGAAAAGTGAAGAAGTGAAGTAAGAAAAGAAGATGGAGTTTCAGTTTTAAGGAGTATTCTTTGAGAAGTAATAAGTATTTAGAAAAGTGAAGAAGTAAAGTAAGAAAAGAAGATAGAGTTTCAGTTTTAAGGAGTATGCTTTGAGAAGTAATAAGTATTTAGAAAAGTGAGGAAGTAAAGTAAGAAAAGAAGATAGAATTTAGTTTTAAAGAGTATGCTTTTAGAAGTAATAAGTATTTAGAAAAGTGAAGAAGTGAAGTAAGAAAAGAAGATAGAGTTTCAGTTTTAGGGAGTATTCTTTGAGAAGTAATAAGTATTTTGAAAAGTGAGGAAGTAAAGTAAGAAAAGAAAATAGAGTTTCAGTTTTAGGGAGTATTCTTTGAGAAGTAATAAGTATTTAGAAAAGTGAAGAAGTAAAGTAAGAAAAGAAGAAAGAATTTAGTTTTAAGGAGTATGCTTTGAGATGTAATAAGTATTTAGAAAAGTGAAGAAGTGAAGTAAGAAAAGAAGATAGAATTTAGTTTTAAGGAGTATGCTTTGAGAAGTAATAAGTATTTAGAAAAGTGAAGAAGTGAAGTAAGAAAAGAAGATAGAATTTCAGTTTTAAGGAGTATGCTTTGAGAAGTAATAAGTATTTAGAAAAGTGAAGAAGTGAAGTAAGAAAAGAAGATAGAGTTTCAGTTTTAAGGAGTATGCTTTGAGAAGTAATAAGAATTTAGAAAAGTGAAGAAGTAAAGTAAGAAAGGAAGATAGAATTTAGTTTTAGGGAGTATGCTTTGAGAAGTATTAAGTATTTAGAAAAGTGAGGAAGTGAAGTAAGAAAAGAAGATAGAGTTTCAGTTTTAAGGAGTATGCTTTGAGAAGTAATAAGTATTTAGAAAAGTGAAGAAGTGAAGTAAGAAAAGAAGATAGAGTTTCAGTTTTAAGGAGTATGCTTTGAGAAGTAATAAGAATTTAGAAAAGTGAAGAAGTAAAGTAAGAAAGGAAGATAGAATTTAGTTTTAGGGAGTATGCTTTGAGAAGTATTAAGTATTTAGAAAAGTGAAGAAATAAAGTAAGAAAAGATGATATAATTTCAGTTTTAAGGAGTATGCTTTGAGAAGTAATAAGTATTTAGAAAAGTGAAGAAATAAAGTAAGAAAGGAAGATAGAATTTCAGTTTTAGGGAGTATTCTTTGAGAAGTAATAAGAATTTAGAAAAGTGAAGAAGTGAAGTAAGAAAAGAAGATAGAGTTTCAGTTTTAAGGAGTATGCTTTGAGAAGTAATAAGTATTTAGAAAAGTGAGGAAGTAAAGTAAGAAAAGAAGATAGAGTTTCAGTTTTAAGGATTATGCTTTGAGAAGTAATAAGTATTTAGAAAAGTGAAGAAGTAAAGTAAGAAAAGAAGAAAGAATGTAGTTTTAAGGAGTATGCTTTGAGAAGTAATAAGTATTTAGAAAAGTGAAGAAGTAAAGTAAGAAAAGAAGAAAGAGTTTCAGTTTTAGGGAGTATTCTTTGAGAAGTAATAAGTATTTAGAAAAGTGAGGAAGTAAAGTAAGAAAAGAAGATAGAGTTTCAGTTTTAAGGAGTATGCTTTGAGAAGTAATAAGTATTTAGAAAAGTGAAGAAATAAAGTAAGAAAAGATGATATAATTTCAGTTTTAAGGAGTATGCTTTGAGAAGTAATAAGTATTTTGAAAAGTGAGGAAGTGAAGTAAGAAAAGAAGATAGAGTTTCAGTTTTAGGGAGTATTCTTTGAGAAGTAATAAGAATTTAGAAAAGTGAAGAAGTGAAGTAAGAAAAGAAGATAGAGTTTCAGTTTTAAGGAGTATTCTTTGAGAAGTAATAAGTATTTAGAAAAGTGAAGAAATAAAGTAAGAAAGGAAGATAGAATTTAGTTTTAAGGAGTATGCTTTGAGAAGTAATAAGTATTTAGAAAAGTGAAGAAGTAAAGTAAGAAAAGAAGATAGAGTTTCAGTTTTAGGGAGTATTCTTTGAGAAGTAATAAGTATTTAGAAAAGTGAGGAAGTAAAGTAAGAAAAGAAGATAGAGTTTCAGTTTTAGGGAGTATGCTTTGAGAAGTAATAAGTATTTAGAAAAGTGAAGAAGTAAAGTAAGAAAAGAAGATAGAATTTAGTTTTAAGGAGTATGCTTTGAGAAGTATTAAGAATTTAGAAAAGTGAAGAAGTAAAGTAAGAAAGGAAGATAGAATTTAGTTTTAAGGAGTATGCTTTGAGAAGTAATAAGTATTTAGAAAAGTGAAGAAATAAAGTAAGAAAAGAAGATAGAATTTCAGTTTTAAGGAGTATGCTTAGAGAAGTACTAAGTATTTAGAAAAGTGAAGAAGTGAAGTAAGAAAGGAAGATAAAGTTTCAGTTTTAAGGAGTATGCTTTGAGAAGTAATAAGAATTTAGAAAAGTGAAGAAGTAAAGTAAGAAAAGAAGATAGAGTTTCAGTTTTAAGGAGTATGCTTTGAGAAGTAATAAGTATTTTGAAAAGTGAAGAAGTGAAGTAAGAAAAGAAGATAGAGTTTCAGTTTTAGGGAGTATTCTTTGATAAGTAATAAGTATTTAGAAAAGTGAAGAAGTAAAGTAAGAAAGGAAGATAGAGTTTCAGTTTTAAGGAGTATGCTTTGAGAAGTAATAAGTATTTAGAAAAGTGAAGAAATAAAGTAAGAAAAGATGATATAATTTCAGTTTTAAGGAGTATGCTTAGAGAAGTAATAAGTATTTAGAAAAGTGAAGAAGTAAAGTAAGAAAGGAAGATAGAATTTAGTTTTAAGGAGTATGCTTTGAGAAGTAATAAGTATTTAGAAAAGTGAAGAAGTGAAGTAAGAAAAGAAGATAGAGTTTCAGTTTTAAGGAGTATTCTTTGAGAAGTAATAAGTATTTAGAAAAGTGAAGAAATAAAGTAAGAAAGGAAGATAGAATTTAGTTTTAAGGAGTATGCTTTGAGAAGTAATAAGTATTTAGAAAAGTGAAGAAGTAAAGTAAGAAAAGAAGATAGAGTTTCAGTTTTAGGGAGTATTCTTTGAGAAGTAATAAGTATTTAGAAAAGTGAAGAATTAAAGTAAGAAAAGAAGATAGAGTTTCAGTTTTAAGGAGTATGCTTTGAGAAGTAATAAGTATTTAGAAAAGTGAGGAAGTGAAGTAAGAAAGGAAGATAGAGTTTAGTTTTAAGGAGTATGCTTTGAGAAGTAATAAGTATTTAGAAAAGTGAGGAAGTAAAGTAAGAAAAGAAGATAGAGTTTCAGTTATAAAGATTATGCTTTGAGAAGTAATAAGTATTTAGAAAAGTGAGGAAGTAAAGTAAGAAAAGAAGATAGAATTTAGTTTTAAGGAGTATGCTTTGAGAAGTAATAAGTATTTAGAAAAGTGAAGAAGTGAAGTAAGAAAAGAAGATAGAGTTTCAGTTTTAAGGAGTATGCTTTTAGAAGTAATAAGTATTTTGAAAAGTGAAGAAATAAAGTAAGAAAAGAAGATAGAATTTCAGTTATAAAGATTATGCTTTGAGAAGTAATAAGTATTTAGAAAAGTGAAGAAATAAAGTAAGAAAAGAAGATAGAATTTCAGTTATAAGAGTATGTTTTGAAAAGTACGTAGTATATTGAAAAGTGAAGAAATAAAGTAAGAAAGGAAGATAGAATTTCAGTTATAAGAGTATGTTTTGAAAAATTCGTAGTATATTGAAAAGTGAAGAAATAAAGTAAGAAAGGAAGATAGAGTTTCAGTTTTAAGGAGTATGCTTTGAGAAGTAATAAGTATTTAGAAAAGTGAAGAAGTGAAGTAAGAAAAGAAGATAGAGTTTCAGTTTTAAGGAGTATGCTTTGAGAAGTAATAAGTATTAAGAAAAGTGAAGAAGTAAAGTAAGAAAGGAAGATAGAATTTAGTTTTAAGGAGTATGCTTTGAGAAGTATTAAGTATTTAGAAAAGTGAGGAAGTAAAGTAAGAAAAGAAGATAGAATTTCAGTTTTAAGGAGTATGCTTTGAGAAGTAATAAGTATTTTGAAAAGTGAGGAAGTAAAGTAGGAAAAGAAGATAGAGTTTCAGTTTTAAGGAGTATGCTTTGAGATGTAATAAGTATTTAGAAAAGTGAAGAAGTGAAGTAAGAAAAGAAGATAGAATTTAGTTTTAAGGAGTATGCTTTGAGAAGTAATAAGTATTTAGAAAAGTGAAGAAGTGAAGTAAGAAAAGAAGATAGAATTTCAGTTTTAAGGAGTATGCTTTGAGAAGTAATAAGTATTTAGAAAAGTGAGGAAGTAAAGTAAGAAAAGAAGATAGAATTTCAGTTTTAAGGAGTATGCTTTGAGAAGTAATAAGTATTTAGAAAAGTGAGGAAGTAAAGTAAGAAAAGAAGATAGAGTTTCAGTTTTAAGGAGTATGCTTTGAGAAGTAATAAGTATTTAGAAAAGTGAAGAAGTAAAGTAAGAAAAGAAGATAGAATTTCAGTTTTAAGGAGTATGCTTTAAGAAGTAATAAGTATTTAGAAAAGTGAAGAAATAAAGTAAGAAAAGAAGATAGAATTTCAGTTATAAAGATTATGCTTTGAGAAGTAATAAGTATTTAGAAAAGTGAAGAAATAAAGTAAGAAAGGAAGATAGAGTTTCAGTTTTAAGGAGTATGCTTTGAGAAGTAATAAGTATTTAGAAAAGTGAAGAAGTAAAGTAAGAAAAGAAGATAGAGTTTCAGTTTTAGGGAGTATGCTTTGAGAAGTAATAAGTATTTAGAAAAGTGAAGAAATAAAGTAAGAAAAGATGATATAATTTCAGTTTTAAAGAGTATGCTTTGAGAAGTAATAAGTATTTAGAAAAGTGAAGAAATAAAGTAAGAAAGGAAGATAGAATTTAGTTTTAAGGAGTATGCTTTGAGAAGTAATAAGTATTTAGAAAAGTGAGGAAGTAAAGTAAGAAAGGAAGATAGAGTTTCAGTTTTAAGGAGTATGCTTTGAGAAGTAATAAGTATTTAGAAAAGTGAAGAAATAAAGTAAGAAAAGAAGATAGAATTTCAGTTTTAAGGAGTATGCTTTAAGAAGTAATAAGTATTTAGAAAAGTGAAGAAATAAAGTAAGAAAGGAAGATAGAATTTCAGTTTTAGGGAGTATTCTTTGAGAAGTAATAAGAATTTAGAAAAGTGAAGAAGTAAAGTAAGAAAGGAAGATAGAATTTAGTTTTAAGGAGTATGCTTTGAGAAGTAATAAGTATTTAGAAAAGTGAGGAAGTAAAGTAAGAAAAGAAGATAGAATTTAGTTTTAAGGAGTATGCTTTAAGAAGTAATAAGTATTTAGAAAAGTGAAGAAATAAAGTAAGAAAAGAAGATAAAGTTTCAGTTTTAAAGAGTATGCTTTGAGAAGTAATAAGTATTTAGAAAAGTGAGGAAGTAAAGTAAGAAAGGAAGATAGAGTTTCAGTTTTAAGGAGTATGCTTTGAGAAGTAATAAGTATTTAGAAAAGTGAAGAAGTGAAGTAAGAAAAGATGATATAATTTCAGTTTTAAGGAGTATGCTTAGAGAAGTACTAAGTATTTAGAAAAGTGAAGAAGTGAAGTAAGAAAGGAAGATAAAGTTTCAGTTTTAAGGAGTATGCTTTGAGAAGTAATAAGAATTTAGAAAAGTGAGGAAGTAAAGCAAGAAAAGAAGATAGAGCTTCAGTTTTAGGGAGTATTCTTTGAGAAGTAATAAGTATTTTGAAAAGTGAGGAAGTGAAGTAAGAAAGGAAGATAGAGTTTCAGTTTTAAGGAGTATGCTTTGAGAAGTAATAAGTATTTAGAAAAGTGAGGAAGTAAAGTAAGAAAAGAAGATAGAGCTTCAGTTTTAGGGAGTATTCTTTGAGAAGTAATAAGTATTTAGAAAAGTGAAGAAGTGAAGTAAGAAAAGAAGATAGAGTTTCAGTTTTAGGGAGTATTCTTTGATAAGTAATAAGTATTTAGAAAAGTGAAGAAGTAAAGTAAGAAAGGAAGATAGAATTTAGTTTTAAGGAGTATGCTTTGAGAAGTAATAAGTATTTAGAAAAGTGAAGAAGTGAAGTAAGAAAAGAAGATAGAGTTTCAGTTTTAAGGAGTATGCTTTGAGAAGTAATAAGAATTTAGAAAAGTGAAGAAGTGAAGTAAGAAAAGAAGATAGAGTTTCAGTTTTAAGGAGTATGCTTTGAGAAGTAATAAGTATTTAGAAAAGTGAAGAAATAAAGTAAGAAAAGATGATATAATTTCAGTTTTAAGGAGTATGCTTAGAGAAGTAATAAGTATTTAGAAAAGTGAAGAAGTGAAGTAAGAAAAGAAGATAGAGTTTCAGTTTTAAGGAGTATGCTTTGAGAAGTAATAAGAATTTAGAAAAGTGAAGAAGTAAAGTAAGAAAAGAAGATAGAGCTTCAGTTTTAGGGAGTATTCTTTGAGAAGTAATAAGTATTTAGAAAAGTGAAGAAGTGAAGTAAGAAAAGAAGATAGAGTTTCAGTTTTAGGGAGTATTCTTTGATAAGTAATAAGTATTTAGAAAAGTGAAGAAGTAAAGTAAGAAAGGAAGATAGAATTTAGTTTTAAGGAGTATGCTTTGAGAAGTAATAAGTATTTAGAAAAGTGAAGAAGTGAAGTAAGAAAAGAAGATAGAGTTTCAGTTTTAAGGAGTATGCTTTGAGAAGTAATAAGAATTTAGAAAAGTGAAGAAGTGAAGTAAGAAAAGAAGATAGAGTTTCAGTTTTAAGGAGTATGCTTTGAGAAGTAATAAGTATTTAGAAAAGTGAGGAAGTAAAGCAAGAAAAGAAGATAGAGCTTCAGTTTTAGGGAGTATTCTTTGAGAAGTAATAAGTATTTTGAAAAGTGAGGAAGTGAAGTAAGAAAGGAAGATAGAGTTTCAGTTTTAGGGAGTATTCTTTGATAAGTAATAAGTATTTTGAAAAGTGAGGAAGTGAAGTAAGAAAGGAAGATAGAGTTTCAGTTTTAAGGAGTATGCTTTGAGAAGTAATAAGTATTTAGAAAAGTGAGGAAGTAAAGTAAGAAAAGAAGATAGAGCTTCAGTTTTAGGGAGTATTCTTTGAGAAGTAATAAGTATTTAGAAAAGTGAAGAAGTGAAGTAAGAAAAGAAGATAGAGTTTCAGTTTTAGGGAGTATTCTTTGATAAGTAATAAGTATTTAGAAAAGTGAAGAAGTAAAGTAAGAAAGGAAGATAGAATTTAGTTTTAAGGAGTATGCTTTGAGAAGTAATAAGTATTTAGAAAAGTGAAGAAGTGAAGTAAGAAAAGAAGATAGAGTTTCAGTTTTAAGGAGTATGCTTTGAGAAGTAATAAGAATTTAGAAAAGTGAAGAAGTGAAGTAAGAAAAGAAGATAGAGTTTCAGTTTTAAGGAGTATGCTTTGAGAAGTAATAAGTATTTAGAAAAGTGAAGAAATAAAGTAAGAAAAGATGATATAATTTCAGTTTTAAGGAGTATGCTTAGAGAAGTAATAAGTATTTAGAAAAGTGAAGAAGTGAAGTAAGAAAAGAAGATAGAGTTTCAGTTTTAAGGAGTATGCTTTGAGAAGTAATAAGTATTTAGAAAAGTGAGGAAGTAAAGTAAGAAAAGAAGATAGAGCTTCAGTTTTAGGGAGTATTCTTTGAGAAGTAATAAGTATTTAGAAAAGTGAAGAAGTGAAGTAAGAAAAGAAGATAGAGTTTCAGTTTTAGGGAGTATTCTTTGATAAGTAATAAGTATTTAGAAAAGTGAAGAAGTAAAGTAAGAAAGGAAGATAGAATTTAGTTTTAAGGAGTATGCTTTGAGAAGTAATAAGTATTTAGAAAAGTGAAGAAGTGAAGTAAGAAAAGAAGATAGAGTTTCAGTTTTAAGGAGTATGCTTTGAGAAGTAATAAGAATTTAGAAAAGTGAAGAAGTGAAGTAAGAAAAGAAGATAGAGTTTCAGTTTTAAGGAGTATGCTTTGAGAAGTAATAAGTATTTAGAAAAGTGAAGAAATAAAGTAAGAAAAGATGATATAATTTCAGTTTTAAGGAGTATGCTTAGAGAAGTAATAAGTATTTAGAAAAGTGAAGAAGTGAAGTAAGAAAAGAAGATAGAGTTTCAGTTTTAAGGAGTATGCTTTGAGAAGTAATAAGAATTTAGAAAAGTGAAGAAGTAAAGTAAGAAAGGAAGATAGAATTTAGTTTTAAGGAGTATGCTTTGAGAAATATTAAGTATTTAGAAAAGTGAAGAAGTAAAGTAAGAAAAGAAGATAAAGTTTCAGTTTTAGGGAGTATTCTTTGAGAAGTAATAAGTATTTAGAAAAGTGAGGAAGTAAAGTAAGAAAAGAAGATAGAGTTTCAGTTTTAGGGAGTATGCTTTGAGAAGTAATAAGTATTTAGAAAAGTGAAGAAATAAAGTAAGAAAAGATGATATAATTTCAGTTTTAAGGAGTATGCTTTGAGAAGTATTAAGTATTAAGAAAAGTGAAGAAGTAAAGTAAGAAAAGAAGATAAAGTTTCAGTTTTAAAGAGTATGCTTTGAGAAGTAATAAGTATTTGGAAAAGTGAGGAAGTAAAGTAAGAAAGGAAGATAGAGTTTCAGTTTTAAGGAGTATGCTTTTAGAAGTAATAAGAATTTAGAAAAGTGAAGAAGTGAAGTAAGAAAAGAAGATAGAGTTTCAGTTATAAAGATTATGCTTTGAGAAGTATTAAGTATTTAGAAAAGTGAAGAAGTAAAGTAAGAAAAGAAGATAAAGTTTCAGTTTTAAAGAGTATGCTTTGAGAAGTAATAAGTATTTAGAAAAGTGAGGAAGTAAAGTAAGAAAGGAAGATAGAGTTTCAGTTTTAAGGAGTATGCTTTGAGAAGTAATAAGTATTTAGAAAAGTGAAGAAATAAAGTAAGAAAAGATGATATAATTTCAGTTTTAAGGAGTATGCTTTGAGAAGTAATAAGTATTTAGAAAAGTGAAGAAATAAAGTAAGAAAGGAAGATAGATCTTAGTTTTAAGGAGTATGCTTTGAGAAGTAATAAGTATTTAGAAAAGTGAAGAAGTGAAGTAAGAAAAGAAGATAAAGTTTCAGTTTTAAGGAGTATGCTTTGAGAAGTAATAAGTATTTAGAAAAGTGAGGAAGTAAAGTAAGAAAAGATGATATAATTTCAGTTTTAAGGAGTATGCTTTGAGAAGTAATAAGTATTTTGAAAAGTGAAGAAGTAAAGTAAGAAAAGAAGATGGAGTTTCAGTTTTAAGGAGTATGCTTTGAGAAGTAATAAGAATTTAGAAAAGTGAAGAAATAAAGTAAGAAAGGAAGATAGAATTTCAGTTATAAGAGTATGTTTTGAAAAATTCGTAGTATATTGAAAAGTGAAGAAGTGAAGTAAGAAAAGAAGATAGAGTTTCAGTTTTAAGGAGTATGCTTTGAGAAGTAATAAGTATTTAGAAAAGTGAAGAAGTAAAGTAAGAAAGGAAGATAGAATTTAGTTTTAAGGAGTATGCTTTGAGAAGTAATAAGTATTAAGAAAAGTGAAGAAGTAAAGTAAGAAAGGAAGATAGAATTTAGTTTTAAGGAGTATGCTTTGAGAAGTAATAAGTATTTAGAAAAGTGAAGAAGTAAAGTAAGAAAAGAAGATAAAGTTTCAGTTTTAAAGAGTATGCTTTGAGAAGTAATAAGTATTTAGAAAAGTGAGGAAGTAAAGTAAGAAAGGAAGATAGAGTTTCAGTTTTAAGGAGTATGCTTTGAGAAGTAATAAGTATTTAGAAAAGTGAAGAAATAAAGTAAGAAAAGATGATATAATTTCAGTTTTAAGGAGTATGCTTAGAGAAGTACTAAGTATTTAGAAAAGTGAAGAAGTGAAGTAAGAAAGGAAGATAAAGTTTCAGTTTTAAGGAGTATGCTTTGAGAAGTAATAAGTATTTAGAAAAGTGAAGAAGTAAAGTAAGAAAAGAAGATAGAGTTTCAGTTTTAAGGAGTATGCTTTGAGAAGTAATAAGTATTTAGAAAAGTGAAGAAGTGAAGTAAGAAAAGAAGATAGAGTTTCAGTTTTAGGGAGTATTCTTTGAGAAGTAATAAGTATTTTGAAAAGTGAGGAAGTGAAGTAAGAAAGGAAGATAGAGTTTCAGTTTTAAGGAGTATACTTTGAGAAGTAATAAGTATTTAGAAAAGTGAGGAAGTAAAGTAAGAAAAGAAGATGGAGCTTCAGTTTTAAGGAGTATGCTTTGAGAAGTAATAAGTATTTAGAAAAGTGAAGAAGTGAAGTAAGAAAAGAAGATAGAGTTTCAGTTTTAAGGAGTATGCTTTGAGAAGTAATAAGTATTTAGAAAAGTGAAGAAGTAAAGTAAGAAAGGAAGATAGAATTTAGTTTTAAGGAGTATGCTTTGAGAAGTAATAAGTATTTAGAAAAGTGAAGAAGTGAAGTAAGAAAAGAAGATAGAGTTTCAGTTTTAGGGAGTATTCTTTGAGAAGTAATAAGTATTTAGAAAAGTGAGGAAGTAAAGTAAGAAAAGAAGATAGAGTTTCAGTTTTAGGGAGTATGCTTTGAGAAGTAATAAGTATTTAGAAAAGTGAAGAAGTGAAGTAAGAAAAGAAGATAGAGTTTCAGTTTTAAGGAGTATTCTTTGAGAAGTAATAAGAATTTAGAAAAGTGAAGAAGTGAAGTAAGAAAAGAAGATAGAGTTTCAGTTTTAAGGAGTATGCTTTGAGAAGTAATAAGTATTTAGAAAAGTGAGGAAGTAAAGTAAGAAAGGAAGATAGAGTTTCAGTTTTAAGGAGTATGCTTTGAGAAGTAATAAGTATTTAGAAAAGTGAAGAAGTGAAGTAAGAAAAGAAGATAGAGTTTCAGTTTTAAGGAGTATGCTTTGAGAAGTAATAAGTATTAAGAAAAGTGAAGAAGTAAAGTAAGAAAGGAAGATAGAATTTAGTTTTAAGGAGTATGCTTTGAGAAGTAATAAGTATTTAGAAAAGTGAAGAAGTAAAGTAAGAAAAGAAGATAGAGTTTCAGTTTTAAGGAGTATGCTTTGAGAAGTAATAAGTATTTGGAAAAGTGAGGAAGTAAAGTAAGAAAGGAAGATAGAGTTTCAGTTTTAAGGAGTATGCTTTGAGAAGTAATAAGTATTTAGAAAAGTGAAGAAGTAAAGTAAGAAAAGAAGATAGAGTTTCAGTTTTAAGGAGTATGCTTTGAGAAGTAATAAGTATTTAGAAAAGTGAGGAAGTAAAGTAAGAAAAGAAGATAGAGTTTCAGTTTTAAGGAGTATGCTTTGAGAAGTAATAAGTATTTAGAAAAGTGAAGAAGTGAAGTAAGAAAAGAAGATAGAGTTTCAGTTTTAAGGAGTATGCTTTGAGAAGTAATAAGTATTTAGAAAAGTGAAGAAGTGAAGTAAGAAAAGAAGATAGAGTTTCAGTTTTAAGGAGTATGCTTTGAGAAGTAATAAGAATTTAGAAAAGTGAAGAAGTAAAGTAAGAAAGGAAGATAGAATTTAGTTTTAAGGAGTATGCTTTGAGAAGTAATAAGTATTTAGAAAAGTGAAGAAGTGAAGTAAGAAAAGAAGATAAAGTTTCAGTTTTAAAGAGTATGCTTTGAGAAGTAATAAGTATTTAGAAAAGTGAGGAAGTAAAGTAAGAAAGGAAGATAGAGTTTCAGTTTTAAGGAGTATGCTTTGAGAAGTAATAAGTATTTAGAAAAGTGAAGAAATAAAGTAAGAAAAGATGATATAATTTCAGTTTTAAGGAGTATGCTTAGAGAAGTACTAAGTATTTAGAAAAGTGAAGAAGTGAAGTAAGAAAGGAAGATAAAGTTTCAGTTTTAAGGAGTATGCTTTGAGAAGTAATAAGTATTTAGAAAAGTGAAGAAGTAAAGTAAGAAAAGAAGATAGAGTTTCAGTTTTAAGGAGTATGCTTTGAGAAGTAATAAGTATTTTGAAAAGTGAAGAAGTGAAGTAAGAAAAGAAGATAGAGTTTCAGTTTTAGGGAGTATTCTTTGAGAAGTAATAAGTATTTTGAAAAGTGAGGAAGTGAAGTAAGAAAGGAAGATAGAGTTTCAGTTTTAAGGAGTATACTTTGAGAAGTAATAAGTATTTAGAAAAGTGAGGAAGTAAAGTAAGAAAAGAAGATGGAGCTTCAGTTTTAGGGAGTATTCTTTGAGAAGTAATAAGTATTTAGAAAAGTGAAGAAGTGAAGTAAGAAAAGAAGATAGAGTTTCAGTTTTAGGGAGTATTCTTTGATAAGTAATAAGTATTTAGAAAAGTGAAGAAGTAAAGTAAGAAAGGAAGATAGAATTTAGTTTTAAGGAGTATGCTTTGAGAAGTAATAAGTATTTAGAAAAGTGAAGAAGTGAAGTAAGAAAAGAAGATAGAGTTTCAGTTTTAGGGAGTATTCTTTGAGAAGTAATAAGTATTTAGAAAAGTGAGGAAGTAAAGTAAGAAAAGAAGATAGAGTTTCAGTTTTAGGGAGTATGCTTTGAGAAGTAATAAGTATTTAGAAAAGTGAAGAAGTGAAGTAAGAAAAGAAGATAGAGTTTCAGTTTTAAGGAGTATTCTTTGAGAAGTAATAAGAATTTAGAAAAGTGAAGAAGTGAAGTAAGAAAAGAAGATAGAGTTTCAGTTTTAAGGAGTATGCTTTGAGAAGTAATAAGTATTTAGAAAAGTGAGGAAGTAAAGTAAGAAAGGAAGATAGAGTTTCAGTTTTAAGGAGTATGCTTTGAGAAGTAATAAGTATTTAGAAAAGTGAAGAAGTGAAGTAAGAAAAGAAGATAGAGTTTCAGTTTTAAGGAGTATGCTTTGAGAAGTAATAAGTATTAAGAAAAGTGAAGAAGTAAAGTAAGAAAGGAAGATAGAATTTAGTTTTAAGGAGTATGCTTTGAGAAGTATTAAGTATTTAGAAAAGTGAAGAAGTAAAGTAAGAAAAGAAGATAGAGTTTCAGTTTTAAGGAGTATGCTTTGAGAAGTAATAAGAATTTAGAAAAGTGAAGAAGTAAAGTAAGAAAGGAAGATAGAATTTAGTTTTAAGGAGTATGCTTTGAGAAGTAATAAGTATTTAGAAAAGTGAAGAAGTAAAGTAAGAAAAGAAGATAGAGTTTCAGTTTTAAGGAGTATGCTTTGAGAAGTAATAAGTATTTAGAAAAGTGAGGAAGTAAAGTAAGAAAAGAAGATAGAGTTTCAGTTTTAAGGAGTATGCTTTGAGAAGTAATAAGTATTTAGAAAAGTGAAGAAGTGAAGTAAGAAAAGAAGATAGAGTTTCAGTTTTAAGGAGTATGCTTTGAGAAGTAATAAGTATTTAGAAAAGTGAAGAAGTGAAGTAAGAAAAGAAGATAGAGTTTCAGTTTTAAGGAGTATGCTTTGAGAAGTAATAAGTATTTAGAAAAGTGAAGAAGTGAAGTAAGAAAAGAAGATAGAGTTTCAGTTTTAAGGAGTATGCTTTGAGAAGTAATAAGAATTTAGAAAAGTGAAGAAGTAAAGTAAGAAAGGAAGATAGAATTTAGTTTTAAGGAGTATGCTTTGAGAAGTATTAAGTATTTAGAAAAGTGAAGAAGTAAAGTAAGAAAAGAAGATAAAGTTTCAGTTTTAAAGAGTATGCTTTGAGAAGTAATAAGTATTTGGAAAAGTGAGGAAGTAAAGTAAGAAAGGAAGATAGAGTTTCAGTTTTAAGGAGTATGCTTTGAGAAGTAATAAGTATTTAGAAAAGTGAAGAAATAAAGTAAGAAAAGAAGATAGAATTTCAGTTTTAAGGAGTATGCTTTAAGAAGTAATAAGTATTTAGAAAAGTGAAGAAGTAAAGTAAGAAAAGAAGATAAAGTTTCAGTTTTAAAGAGTATGCTTTGAGAAGTAATAAGTATTTAGAAAAGTGAGGAAGTAAAGTAAGAAAGGAAGATAGAGTTTCAGTTTTAAGGAGTATGCTTTGAGAAGTAATAAGTATTTAGAAAAGTGAAGAAATAAAGTAAGAAAAGATGATATAATTTCAGTTTTAAGGAGTATGCTTTGAGAAGTAATAAGTATTTAGAAAAGTGAAGAAATAAAGTAAGAAAGGAAGATAGATCTTAGTTTTAAGGAGTATGCTTTGAGAAGTAATAAGTATTTAGAAAAGTGAAGAAGTGAAGTAAGAAAAGAAGATAAAGTTTCAGTTTTAAGGAGTATGCTTTGAGAAGTAATAAGTATTTAGAAAAGTGAGGAAGTAAAGTAAGAAAAGATGATATAATTTCAGTTTTAAGGAGTATGCTTTGAGAAGTAATAAGTATTTTGAAAAGTGAAGAAGTAAAGTAAGAAAAGAAGATGGAGTTTCAGTTTTAAGGAGTATGCTTTGAGAAGTAATAAGAATTTAGAAAAGTGAAGAAATAAAGTAAGAAAGGAAGATAGAATTTCAGTTATAAGAGTATGTTTTGAAAAATTCGTAGTATATTGAAAAGTGAAGAAGTGAAGTAAGAAAAGAAGATAGAGTTTCAGTTTTAAGGAGTATGCTTTGAGAAGTAATAAGTATTTAGAAAAGTGAAGAAGTAAAGTAAGAAAGGAAGATAGAATTTAGTTTTAAGGAGTATGCTTTGAGAAGTAATAAGTATTAAGAAAAGTGAAGAAGTAAAGTAAGAAAGGAAGATAGAATTTAGTTTTAAGGAGTATGCTTTGAGAAGTATTAAGTATTTAGAAAAGTGAAGAAGTAAAGTAAGAAAAGAAGATAAAGTTTCAGTTTTAAAGAGTATGCTTTGAGAAGTAATAAGTATTTAGAAAAGTGAGGAAGTAAAGTAAGAAAGGAAGATAGAGTTTCAGTTTTAAGGAGTATGCTTTGAGAAGTAATAAGTATTAAGAAAAGTGAAGAAATAAAGTAGAAAAGATGATATAATTTCAGTTTTAAGGAGTATGCTTAGAGAAGTACTAAGTATTTAGAAAAGTGAAGAAGTGAAGTAATAAAGGAAGATAGAGTTTCAGTTTTAAGGAGTATGCTTTGAGAAGTAATAAGTATTTAGAAAAGTGAAGAAGTAAAGTAAGAAAAGAAGATAGAGTTTCAGTTTTAAGGAGTATGCTTTGAGAAGTATTAAGTATTTAGAAAAGTGAAGAAGTAAAGTAAGAAAAGAAGATAAAGTTTCAGTTTTAAAGAGTATGCTTTGAGAAGTAATAAGTATTTGGAAAAGTGAGGAAGTAAAGTAAGAAAGGAAGATAGAGTTTCAGTTTTAAGGAGTATGCTTTGAGAAGTAATAAGTATTTGGAAAAGTGAGGAAGTAAAGTAAGAAAGGAAGATAGAGTTTCAGTTTTAAGGAGTATGCTTTGAGAAGTAATAAGTATTTAGAAAAGTGAAGAAGTGAAGTAAGAAAAGAAGATAGAGTTTCAGTTTTAAGGAGTATGCTTTGAGAAGTAATAAGTATTTAGAAAAGTGAAGAAGTGAAGTAAGAAAGGAAGATAGAATTTCAGTTTTAAGGAGTATGCTTTGAGAAGTAATAAGTATATTGAAAAGTGAAGAAATAAAGTAAGAAAAGAAGATAGAGTTTCAGTTTTAGGGAGTATTCTTTGATAAGTAATAAGTATTTAGAAAAGTGAGGAAGTAAAGTAAGAAAAGAAGATAGAGTTTCAGTTTTAAGGAGTATTCTTTGAGAAGTAATAAGAATTTAGAAAAGTGAAGAAGTGAAGTAAGAAAAGAAGATAGAGTTTAAGTTTTAAGGAGTATGCTTTGAGAAGTAATAAGTATTTAGAAAAGTGAGGAAGTAAAGTAAGAAAGGAAGATAGAGTTTCAGTTTTAAGGAGTATTCTTTGAGAAGTAATAAGAATTTAGAAAAGTGAAGAAGTGAAGTAAGAAAAGAAGATAGAGTTTCAGTTTTAAGGAGTATGCTTTGAGAAGTAATAAGTATTTAAAAAAGTGAGGAAGTAAAGTAAGAAAGGAAGATAGAGTTTCAGTTTTAAGGAGTATGCTTTGAGAAGTAATAAGTATTTAGAAAAGTGAAGAAGTGAAGTAAGAAAGGAAGATATAATTTCAGTTTTAAGGAGTATGCTTTGAGAAGTAATAAGTATTTAGAAAAGTGAAGAAGTAAAGTAAGAAAGGAAGATAGAATTTAGTTTTAAGGAGTATGCTTTGAGAAGTATTAAGTATTTAGAAAAGTGAAGAAGTAAAGTAAGAAAAGAAGATAAAGTTTCAGTTTTAAAGAGTATGCTTTGAGAAGTAATAAGTATTTGGAAAAGTGAGGAAGTAAAGTAAGAAAGGAAGATAGAGTTTCAGTTTTAAGGAGTATGCTTTGAGAAGTAATAAGTATTTAGAAAAGTGAAGAAGTGAAGTAAGAAAAGAAGATAGAGTTTCAGTTTTAAGGAGTATGCTTTGAGATGTAATAAGTATTTAGAAAAGTGAAGAAGTGAAGTAAGAAAAGAAGATAGAATTTCAGTTTTAAGGAGTATGCTAGAGAAGTAATAAGTATTTAGAAAAGTGAAGAAGTGAAGTAAGAAAAGAAGATAGAGTTTCAGTTTTAAGGAGTATGCTTTGAGAAGTAATAAGTATTTAGAAAAGTGAAGAAGTGAAGTAAGAAAAGAAGATAGAATTTCAGTTTTAAGGAGTATGCTTTGAGAAGTAATAAGTATTTAGAAAAGTGAAGAAGTGAAGTAAGAAAAGAAGATAGAGTTTCAGTTTTAGGGAGTATTCTTTGATAAGTAATAAGTATTTAGAAAAGTGAAGAAGTAAAGTAAGAAAGGAAGATAGAATTTAGTTTTAAGGAGTATGCTTTGAGAAGTAATAAGTATTTAGAAAAGTGAAGAAGTAAAGTAAGAAAAGAAGATGGAGTTTCAGTTTTAAGGAGTATTCTTTGAGAAGTAATAAGAATTTAGAAAAGTGAGGAAGCAAAGTAAGAAAAGAAGATAGAATTTCAGTTTTAAAGAGTATGCTTTGAGAAGTAATAAGTATTTTGAAAAGTGAGGAAGTGAAGTAAGAAAAGAAGATAGAGTTTCAGTTTTAAGGAGTATGCTTTGAGAAGTAATAAGAATTTAGAAAAGTGAAGAAGTGAAGTAAGAAAAGAAGATAGAGTTTAAGTTTTAAGGAGTATGCTTTGAGAAGTAATAAGTATTTAGAAAAGTGAGGAAGTAAAGTAAGAAAGGAAGATAGAGTTTCAGTTTTAAGGAGTATGCTTTGAGAAGTAATAAGAATTTAGAAAAGTGAAGAAATAAAGTAAGAAAAGATGATATAATTTCAGTTTTAAGGAGTATGCTTTGAGAAGTAATAAGTATTTAGAAAAGTGAAGAAGTGAAGTAAGAAAAGAAGATAAAGTTTCAGTTTTAAAGAGTATGCTTTGAGAAGTAATAAGTATTTAGAAAAGTGAGGAAGTAAAGTAAGAAAGGAAGATAGAGTTTCAGTTTTAAGGAGTATGCTTTGAGAAGTAATAAGTATTTAGAAAAGTGAAGAAATAAAGTAAGAAAAGATGATATAATTTCAGTTTTAAGGAGTATGCTTAGAGAAGTACTAAGTATTTAGAAAAGTGAAGAAGTGAAGTAAGAAAGGAAGATAAAGTTTCAGTTTTAAGGAGTATGCTTTGAGAAGTAATAAGAATTTAGAAAAGTGAAGAAGTGAAGTAAGAAAAGAAGATATAATTTCAGTTTTAAGGAGTATGCTTTGAGAAGTAATAAGTATTTTGAAAAGTGAAGAAGTGAAGTAAGAAAAGAAGATAGAGTTTCAGTTTTAGGGAGTATTCTTTGAGAAGTAATAAGTATTTTGAAAAGTGAGGAAGTGAAGTAAGAAAGGAAGATAGAGTTTCAGTTTTAAGGAGTATGCTTTGAGAAGTAATAAGTATTTAGAAAAGTGAGGAAGTAAAGTAAGAAAAGAAGATAGAGCTTCAGTTTTAGGGAGTATTCTTTGAGAAGTAATAAGTATTTAGAAAAGTGAAGAAGTGAAGTAAGAAAAGAAGATAGAGTTTCAGTTTTAGGGAGTATTCTTTGATAAGTAATAAGTATTTAGAAAAGTGAAGAAGTAAAGTAAGAAAGGAAGATAGAATTTAGTTTTAAGGAGTATGCTTTGAGAAGTAATAAGTATTTAGAAAAGTGAAGAAGTGAAGTAAGAAAAGAAGATAGAGTTTCAGTTTTAGGGAGTATTCTTTGAGAAGTAATAAGAATTTAGAAAAGTGAAGAAGTGAAGTAAGAAAAGAAGATAGAGTTTCAGTTTTAGGGAGTATTCTTTGATAAGTAATAAGTATTTAGAAAAGTGAAGAAATAAAGTAAGAAAAGATGATATAATTTCAGTTTTAAGGAGTATGCTTTGAGAAGTAATAAGTATTTAGAAAAGTGAAGAAATAAAGTAAGAAAAGATGATATAATTTCAGTTTTAAGGAGTATGCTTAGAGAAGTACTAAGTATTTAGAAAAGTGAAGAAGTGAAGTAAGAAAGGAAGATAAAGTTTCAGTTTTAAGGAGTATGCTTTGAGAAGTAATAAGAATTTAGAAAAGTGAAGAAGTGAAGTAAGAAAAGAAGATATAATTTCAGTTTTAAGGAGTATGCTTTGAGAAGTAATAAGTATTTTGAAAAGTGAAGAAGTGAAGTAAGAAAAGAAGATAGAGTTTCAGTTTTAGGGAGTATTCTTTGAGAAGTAATAAGTATTTTGAAAAGTGAGGAAGTGAAGTAAGAAAGGAAGATAGAGTTTCAGTTTTAAGGAGTATGCTTTGAGAAGTAATAAGTATTTAGAAAAGTGAGGAAGTAAAGTAAGAAAAGAAGATAGAGCTTCAGTTTTAGGGAGTATTCTTTGAGAAGTAATAAGTATTTAGAAAAGTGAAGAAGTGAAGTAAGAAAAGAAGATAGAGTTTCAGTTTTAGGGAATATTCTTTGATAAGTAATAAGTATTTAGAAAAGTGAAGAAGTAAAGTAAGAAAGGAAGATAGAATTTAGTTTTAAGGAGTATGCTTTGAGAAGTAATAAGTATTTAGAAAAGTGAAGAAGTGAAGTAAGAAAAGAAGATAGAGTTTCAGTTTTAGGGAGTATTCTTTGAGAAGTAATAAGAATTTAGAAAAGTGAAGAAGTGAAGTAAGAAAAGAAGATAGAGTTTCAGTTTTAAGGAGTATGCTTTGAGAAGTAATAAGTATTTAGAAAAGTGAGGAAGTGAAGTAAGAAAAGAAGATAGAGTTTCAGTTTTAAGGAGTATGCTTTGAGAAGTAATAAGTATTTAGAAAAGTGAAGAAGTGAAGTAAGAAAAGAAGATAGAGTTTCAGTTTTAAGGAGTATGCTTTGAGAAGTAATAAGAATTTAGAAAAGTGAAGAAGTGAAGTAAGAAAGGAAGATAGAATTTAGTTTTAAGGAGTATGCTTTGAGAAGTATTAAGTATTTAGAAAAGTGAAGAAGTAAAGTAAGAAAAGAAGATAAAGTTTCAGTTTTAGGGAGTATTCTTTGAGAAGTAATAAGTATTTAGAAAAGTGAGGAAGTAAAGTAAGAAAAGAAGATAGAGTTTCAGTTTTAGGGAGTATGCTTTGAGAAGTAATAAGTATTTAGAAAAGTGAAGAAATAAAGTAAGAAAAGATGATATAATTTCAGTTTTAAGGAGTATGCTTTAAGAAGTAATAAGTATTTAGAAAAGTGAAGAAATAAAGTAAGAAAGGAAGATAGAATTTCAGTTTTAAGGAGTATTCTTTGAGAAGTAATAAGAATTTAGAAAAGTGAAGAAGTGAAGTAAGAAAAGAAGATAGAGTTTCAGTTTTAAGGAGTATGCTTTTAGAAGTAATAAGAATTTAGAAAAGTGAAGAAGTGAAGTAAGAAAAGAAGATAGAGTTTCAGTTATAAAGATTATGCTTTGAGAAGTATTAAGTATTTAGAAAAGTGAAGAAGTAAAGTAAGAAAAGAAGATAAAGTTTCAGTTTTAAAGAGTATGCTTTGAGAAGTAATAAGTATTTAGAAAAGTGAGGAAGTAAAGTAAGAAAGGAAGATAGAGTTTCAGTTTTAAGGAGTATGCTTTGAGAAGTAATAAGTATTTAGAAAAGTGAAGAAATAAAGTAAGAAAAGATGATATAATTTCAGTTTTAAGGAGTATGCTTTGAGAAGTAATAAGTATTTAGAAAAGTGAAGAAATAAAGTAAGAAAGGAAGATAGATCTTAGTTTTAAGGAGTATGCTTTGAGAAGTAATAAGTATTTAGAAAAGTGAAGAAGTGAAGTAAGAAAAGAAGATAAAGTTTCAGTTTTAAGGAGTATGCTTTGAGAAGTAATAAGTATTTAGAAAAGTGAGGAAGTAAAGTAAGAAAAGATGATATAATTTCAGTTTTAAGGAGTATGCTTTGAGAAGTAATAAGTATTTTGAAAAGTGAAGAAGTAAAGTAAGAAAAGAAGATGGAGTTTCAGTTTTAAGGAGTATGCTTTGAGAAGTAATAAGAATTTAGAAAAGTGAAGAAATAAAGTAAGAAAGGAAGATAGAATTTCAGTTATAAGAGTATGTTTTGAAAAATTCGTAGTATATTGAAAAGTGAAGAAGTGAAGTAAGAAAAGAAGATAGAGTTTCAGTTTTAAGGAGTATGCTTTGAGAAGTAATAAGTATTTAGAAAAGTGAAGAAGTAAAGTAAGAAAGGAAGATAGAATTTAGTTTTAAGGAGTATGCTTTGAGAAGTAATAAGTATTAAGAAAAGTGAAGAAGTAAAGTAAGAAAGGAAGATAGAATTTAGTTTTAAGGAGTATGCTTTGAGAAGTAATAAGTATTTAGAAAAGTGAAGAAGTGAAGTAAGAAAAGAAGATAAAGTTTCAGTTTTAAAGAGTATGCTTTGAGAAGTAATAAGTATTTAGAAAAGTGAGGAAGTAAAGTAAGAAAGGAAGATAGAGTTTCAGTTTTAAGGAGTATGCTTTGAGAAGTATTAAGTATTTAGAAAAGTGAAGAAATAAAGTAAGAAAAGATGATATAATTTCAGTTTTAAGGAGTATGCTTAGAGAAGTACTAAGTATTTAGAAAAGTGAAGAAGTGAAGTAAGAAAGGAAGATAAAGTTTCAGTTTTAAGGAGTATGCTTTGAGAAGTAATAAGAATTTAGAAAAGTGAAGAAGTAAAGTAAGAAAAGAAGATAGAGTTTCAGTTTTAAGGAGTATGCTTTGAGAAGTAATAAGTATTTTGAAAAGTGAAGAAGTGAAGTAAGAAAAGAAGATAGAGTTTCAGTTTTAGGGAGTATTCTTTGAGAAGTAATAAGTATTTAGAAAAGTGAAGAAGTGAAGTAAGAAAAGAAGATAGAATTTCAGTTTTAAGGAGTATTCTTTGAGAAGTAATAAGTATTTTGAAAAGTGAAGAAGTGAAGTAAGAAAAGAAGATAGAGTTTCAGTTTTAAGGAGTATGCTTTTAGAAGTAATAAGTATTTTGAAAAGTGAGGAAGTGAAGTAAGAAAAGAAGATAGAGTTTCAGTTTTAAGGAGTATGCTTTGAGAAGTAATAAGTATTTAGAAAAGTGAAGAAGTGAAGTAAGAAAAGAAGATAGAGTTTCAGTTTTAAGGAGTATGCTTTGAGAAGTAATAAGAATTTAGAAAAGTGAAGAAGTAAAGTAAGAAAGGAAGATAGAATTTAGTTTTAAGGAGTATGCTTTGAGAAGTATTAAGTATTTAGAAAAGTGAAGAAGTAAAGTAAGAAAAGAAGATAAAGTTTCAGTTTTAGGGAGTATTCTTTGATAAGTAATAAGTATTTAGAAAAGTGAGGAAGTAAAGTAAGAAAAGAAGATAGAGTTTCAGTTTTAGGGAGTATGCTTTGAGAAGTAATAAGTATTTAGAAAAGTGAAGAAATAAAGTAAGAAAAGATGATATAATTTCAGTTTTAAGGAGTATGCTTTGAGAAGTAATAAGTATTTAGAAAAGTGAAGAAATAAAGTAAGAAAGGAAGATAGAATTTCAGTTTTAGGGAGTATGCTTTGAGAAGTAATAAGTATTTAGAAAAGTGAAGAAGTAAAGTAAGAAAGGAAGATAGAATTTAGTTTTAAGGAGTATGCTTTGAGAAGTATTAAGTATTTAGAAAAGTGAAGAAGTAAAGTAAGAAAAGAAGATAGAGTTTCAGTTTTAGGGAGTATGCTTTGAGAAGTAATAAGTATTTAGAAAAGTGAAGAAATAAAGTAAGAAAAGATGATATAATTTCAGTTTTAAGGAGTATGCTTTGAGAAGTAATAAGTATTTAGAAAAGTGAAGAAATAAAGTAAGAAAAGAAGATAGAGTTTCAGTTTTAAGGAGTATGCTTTGAGAAGTAATAAGAATTTAGAAAAGTGAAGAAGTAAAGTAAGAAAAGAAGATAGAATTTCAGTTATAAGGAGTATGCTTTGAGAAGTAATAAGTATTTAGAAAAGTGAAGAAGTGAAGTAAGAAAGGAAGATAGAGTTTCAGTTTTAAGGAGTATGCTTTGAGAAGTAATAAGTATTTAGAAAAGTGAAGAAGTGAAGTAAGAAAAGAAGATAGAGTTTCAGTTTTAAGGAGTATGCTTTGAGAAGTAATAAGTATTTAGAAAAGTGAAGAAGTAAAGTAAGAAAGGAAGATAGAATTTAGTTTTAAGGAGTATGCTTTGAGAAGTATTAAGTATTTAGAAAAGTGAAGAAGTAAAGTAAGAAAAGAAGATAGAATTTCAGTTTTAAGGAGTATTCTTTGAGAAGTAATAAGTATTTTGAAAAGTGAAGAAGTGAAGTAAGAAAAGAAGAAAGAATTTCAGTTTTAAGGAGTATGCTTTGAGAAGTAATAAGTATTTAGAAAAGTGAAGAAATAAAGTAAGAAAAGAAGATAGAGTTTCAGTTTTAAGGAGTATGCTTTGAGAAGTAATAAGAATTTAGAAAAGTGAAGAAGTAAAGTAAGAAAAGAAGATAGAATTTCAGTTATAAGGAGTATGCTTTGAGAAGTAATAAGTATTTAGAAAAGTGAAGAAGTGAAGTAAGAAAGGAAGATAGAGTTTCAGTTTTAAGGAGTATGCTTTGAGAAGTAATAAGTATTTAGAAAAGTGAAGAAGTGAAGTAAGAAAAGAAGATAGAGTTTCAGTTTTAAGGAGTATGCTTTGAGAAGTAATAAGAATTTAGAAAAGTGAAGAAGTAAAGTAAGAAAGGAAGATAGAATTTAGTTTTAAGGAGTATGCTTTGAGAAGTATTAAGTATTTAGAAAAGTGAAGAAGTAAAGTAAGAAAAGAAGATAAAGTTTCAGTTTTAGGGAGTATTCTTTGAGAAGTAATAAGTATTTAGAAAAGTGAGGAAGTAAAGTAAGAAAAGAAGATAGAGTTTCAGTTTTAGGGAGTATGCTTTGAGAAGTAATAAGTATTTAGAAAAGTGAAGAAATAAAGTAAGAAAAGATGATATAATTTCAGTTTTAAGGAGTATGCTTTGAGAAGTAATAAGTATTTAGAAAAGTGAAGAAATAAAGTAAGAAAGGAAGATAGAATTTCAGTTTTAGGGAGTATGCTTTGAGAAGTAATAAGTATTTAGAAAAGTGAAGAAGTAAAGTAAGAAAGGAAGATAGAATTTAGTTTTAAGGAGTATGCTTTGAGAAGTATTAAGTATTTAGAAAAGTGAAGAAGTAAAGTAAGAAAAGAAGATAGAGTTTCAGTTTTAGGGAGTATGCTTTGAGAAGTAATAAGTATTTAGAAAAGTGAAGAAATAAAGTAAGAAAAGATGATATAATTTCAGTTTTAAGGAGTATGCTTTGAGAAGTAATAAGTATTTAGAAAAGTGAAGAAATAAAGTAAGAAAAGAAGATAGAGTTTCAGTTTTAAGGAGTATGCTTTGAGAAGTAATAAGAATTTAGAAAAGTGAAGAAGTAAAGTAAGAAAAGAAGATAGAATTTCAGTTATAAGGAGTATGCTTTGAGAAGTAATAAGTATTTAGAAAAGTGAAGAAGTGAAGTAAGAAAGGAAGATAGAGTTTCAGTTTTAAGGAGTATGCTTTGAGAAGTAATAAGTATTTAGAAAAGTGAAGAAGTGAAGTAAGAAAAGAAGATAGAGTTTCAGTTTTAAGGAGTATGCTTTGAGAAGTAATAAGTATTTAGAAAAGTGAAGAAGTAAAGTAAGAAAGGAAGATAGAATTTAGTTTTAAGGAGTATGCTTTGAGAAGTATTAAGTATTTAGAAAAGTGAAGAAGTAAAGTAAGAAAAGAAGATAAAGTTTCAGTTTTAGGGAGTATTCTTTGAGAAGTAATAAGTATTTAGAAAAGTGAGGAAGTAAAGTAAGAAAAGAAGATAGAGTTTCAGTTTTAGGGAGTATGCTTTGAGAAGTAATAAGTATTTAGAAAAGTGAAGAAATAAAGTAAGAAAAGATGATATAATTTCAGTTTTAAGGAGTATGCTTTGAGAAGTAATAAGTATTTAGAAAAGTGAAGAAATAAAGTAAGAAAGGAAGATAGAATTTCAGTTTTAGGGAGTATTCTTTGAGAAGTAATAAGAATTTAGAAAAGTGAAGAAGTGAAGTAAGAAAAGAAGATAGAGTTTCAGTTTTAAGGAGTATGCTTTGAGAAGTAATAAGAATTTAGAAAAGTGAAGAAATAAAGTAAGAAAAGAAGATAGAATTTCAGTTATAAAGATTATGCTTTGAGAAGTAATAAGTATTTAGAAAAGTGAAGAAATAAAGTAAGAAAAGAAGATAGAATTTCAGTTATAAGAGTATGTTTTGAAAAGTACGTAGTATATTGAAAAGTGAAGAAATAAAGTAAGAAAGGAAGATAGAATTTCAGTTATAAGAGTATGTTTTGAAAAATTCGTAGTATATTGAAAAGTGAAGAAATAAAGTAAGAAAGGAAGATAGAGTTTCAGTTTTAAGGAGTATGCTTTGAGAAGTAATAAGTATTTAGAAAAGTGAAGAAGTGAAGTAAGAAAAGAAGATAGAGTTTCAGTTTTAAGGAGTATGCTTTGAGAAGTAATAAGTATTTAGAAAAGTGAAGAAGTAAAGTAAGAAAGGAAGATAGAATTTCAGTTATAAGAGTATGTTTTGAAAAGTACGTAGTATATTGAAAAGTGAAGAAATAAAGTAAGAAAGGAAGATAGAATTTCAGTTATAAGAGTATGTTTTGAAAAATTCGTAGTATATTGAAAAGTGAAGAAATAAAGTAAGAAAAGAAGATAGAGTTTCAGTTTTAGGGAGTATTCTTTGAGAAGTAATAAGAATTTAGAAAAGTGAAGAAGTAAAGTAAGAAAAGAAGAAAAAATTTAGTTTTAAGGAGTATTCTTTAAGAAGTAATAAGTATTTAGAAAAGTGAAGAAGTAAAGTAAGAAAAGAAGATAGAGTTTCAGTTTTAAGGAGTATGCTTTGAGAAGTAATAAGTATTTAGAAAAGTGAAGAAGTGAAGTAAGAAAAGAAGATAGAGTTTCAGTTTTAAGGAGTATGCTTTGAGAAGTAATAAGTATTTAGAAAAGTGAAGAAGTGAAGTAAGAAAAGAAGATAGAATTTAGTTTTAAGGAGTATGCTTAGAGAAGTAATAAGTATTTAGAAAAGTGAAGAAGTGAAGTAAGAAAAGAATATAGAGTTTCAGTTTTAAGGAGTATGCTTTGAGAAGTATTAAGTATTTAGAAAAGTGAAGAAGTAAAGTAAGAAAAGAAGATAAAGTTTCAGTTTTAAAGAGTATGCTTTGAGAAGTAATAAGTATTTTGAAAAGTGAAGAAGTGAAGTAAGAAAAGAAGATAAAGTTTCAGTTTTAAGGAGTATGCTTTGAGAAGTAATAAGTATTTAGAAAAGTGAAGAAATAAAGTAAGAAAGGAAGATAGAATTTCAGTTTTAGGGAGTATGCTTTGAGAAGTAATAAGTATTTAGAAAAGTGAAGAAGTAAAGTAAGAAAAGAAGATAGAATTTCAGTTTTAAAGAGTATGCTTTTAGAAGTAATAAGTATTTAGAAAAGTGAGGAAGTAAAGTAAGAAAAGAAGATAGAGTTTCAGTTTTAGGGAGTATTCTTTGAGAAGTAATAAGAATTTAGAAAAGTGAAGAAGTGAAGTAAGAAAAGAAGATAGAATTTCATTTTTAGGGAGTATTCTTTGAGATGTAATAAGTATTTAGAAATGTGAAGAAGTAAAGTAAGAAAAGAAGATAGAATTTCAGTTTTAAGGAGTATGCTTTGAGAAGTAATAAGTATTTAGAAAAGTGAAGAAGTAAAGTAAGAAAAGAAGATAAAGTTTCAGTTTTAGGGAGTATGCTTTGAGAAGTAATAAGTATTTAGAAAAGTGAAGAAGTGAAGTAAGAAAAGAGGATAGAGTTTCAGTTTTAGGGAGTATTCTTTGATAAGTAATAAGTATTTAGAAAAGTGAAGAAGTGAAGTAAGAAAAGAGGATAGAGTTTCAGTTTTAGGGAGTATTCTTTAAGAAGTAATAAGTATTTAGAAAAGTGAAGAAATAAAGTAAGAAAGGAAGATAGAATTTAGTTTTAAGGAGTATGCTTAGAGAAGTAATAAGTATTTAGAAAAGTGAAGAAGTGAAGTAAGAAAGGAAGATAAAGTTTCAGTTTTAAGGAGTATGCTTTGAGAAGTAATAAGTATTTAGAAAAGTGAAGAAGTGAAGTAAGAAAGGAAGATAGAATTTCAGTTTTAGGGAGTATGCTTTGAGAAGTAATAAGTATTTAGAAAAGTGAAGAAGTAAAGTAAGAAAGGAAGATAGAATTTCAGTTTTAAAGAGTATGCTTTTAGAAGTAATAAGTATTTAGAAAAGTGAGGAAGTAAAGTAAGAAAAGAAGATAGAGTTTCAGTTTTAGGGAGTATTCTTTGAGAAGTAATAAGAATTTAGAAAAGTGAAGAAGTGAAGTAAGAAAAGAAGATAGAATTTCATTTTTAGGGAGTATTCTTTGAGATGTAATAAGTATTTAGAAATGTGAAGAAGTAAAGTAAGAAAAGAAGATAGAATTTCAGTTTTAAGGAGTATGCTTTGAGAAGTAATAAGTATTTAGAAAAGTGAAGAAGTAAAGTAAGAAAAGAAGATAAAGTTTCAGTTTTAGGGAGTATTCTTTGAGAAGTAATAAGTATTTAGAAAAGTGAAGAAGTGAAGTAAGAAAAGAAGATAGAGTTTCAGTTTTAGGGAGTATGCTTTGAGAAGTAATAAGTATTTAGAAAAGTGAGGAAGTAAAGTAAGAAAAGATGATATAATTTCAGTTTTAAGGAGTATGCTTTGAGAAGTAATAAGTATTTAGAAAAGTGAAGAAATAAAGTAAGAAAGGAAGATAGAATTTCAGTTTTAGGGAGTATGCTTTGAGAAGTAATAAGTATTTAGAAAAGTGAAGAAGTAAAGTAAGAAAGGAAGATAGAATTTAGTTTTAAGGAGTATGCTTTGAGAAGTATTAAGTATTTAGAAAAGTGAAGAAGTAAAGTAAGAAAAGAAGATAGAGTTTCAGTTTTAGGGAGTATGCTTTGAGAAGTAATAAGTATTTAGAAAAGTGAAGAAGTGAAGTAAGAAAAGAAGATAGAATTTAGTTTTAAGGAGTATGCTTTGAGAAGTAATAAGAATTTAGAAAAGTGAAGAAGTAAAGTAAGAAAAGAAGATAGAGTTTCAGTTTTAAGGAGTATGCTTTGAGAAGTAATAAGTATTTTGAAAAGTGAAGAAGTGAAGTAAGCAAAGAAGATAGAGTTTCAGTTTTAGGGAGTATTCTTTAAGAAGTAATAAGTATTTAGAAAAGTGAAGAAATAAAGTAAGAAAGGAAGATAGAATTTAGTTTTAAGGAGTATGCTTAGAGAAGTAATAAGTATTTAGAAAAGTGAAGAAGTGAAGTAAGAAAGGAAGATAGAATTTCAGTTTTAAGGAGTATGCTTTAAGAAGTAATAAGTATTTAGAAAAGTGAAGAAATAAAGTAAGAAAAGAAGATAGAATTTCAGTTATAAAGATTATGCTTTGAGAAGTAATAAGTATTTAGAAAAGTGAAGAAATAAAGTAAGAAAAGAAGATAGAATTTCAGTTATAAGAGTATGTTTTGAAAAGTACGTAGTATATTGAAAAGTGAAGAAATAAAGTAAGAAAGGAAGATAGAATTTCAGTTTTAAGGAGTATGTTTTGAAAAATTCGTAGTATATTGAAAAGTGAAGAAATAAAGTAAGAAAGGAAGATAGAATTTCAGTTTTAAGGAGTATGCTAGAGAAGTAATAAGTATTTAGAAAAGTGAAGAAGTGAAGTAAGAAAAGAAGAAAGAATTTGAGTTTTAAGGAGTATGCTTTGAGAAGTAATAAGTATTTAGAAAAGTGAAGAAGTAAAGTAAGAAAAGAAGATAAAGTTTCAGTTTTAAAGAGTATGCTTTGAGAAGTAATAAGTATTTAGAAAAGTGAGGAAGTAAAGTAAGAAAGGAAGATAGAGTTTCAGTTTTAAGGAGTATGCTTTGAGAAGTAATAAGTATTTAGAAAAGTGAAGAAGTAAAGTAAGAAAAGAAGATAGAATTTCAGTTTTAAGGAGTATGCTTTAAGAAGTAATAAGTATTTAGAAAAGTGAAGAAATAAAGTAAGAAAGGAAGATAGAATTTCAGTTTTAGGGAGTATTCTTTGAGAAGTAATAAGTATTTTGAAAAGTGAAGAAGTGAAGTAAGCAAAGAAGATAGAGTTTCAGTTTTAAGGAGTATGCTTTGAGAAGTAATAAGTATTTTGAAAAGTGAAGAAATAAAGTAAGAAAAGAAGATAGAATTTCAGTTATAAGAGTATGTTTTGAAAAGTACGTAGTATATTGAAAAGTGAAGAAATAAAGTAAGAAAGGAAGATAGAATTTCAGTTATAAGAGTATGTTTTGAAAAATTCGTAGTATATTGAAAAGTGAAGAAATAAAGTAAGAAAGGAAGATAGAGTTTCAGTTTTAAGGAGTATGCTTTGAGAAGTAATAAGTATTTAGAAAAGTGAAGAAGTAAAGTAAGAAAGGAAGATAGAATTTAGTTTTAAGGAGTATGCTTTGAGAAGTAATAAGTATTAAGAAAAGTGAAGAAGTAAAGTAAGAAAGGAAGATAGATCTTAGTTTTAAGGAGTATGATTTTAGAAGTAATAAGTATTTAGAAAAGTGAAGAAATAAAGTAAGAAAGGAAGATAGAATTTCAGTTTTAAGGAGTATGATTTTAGAAGTAATAAGTATTTAGAAAAGTGAAGAAGTGAAGTAAGAAAGGAAGATAGAATTTCAGTTTTAAAGATTATGCTTTGAGAAGTAATAAGTATTTAGAAAAGTGAAGAAGTAAAGTAAGAAAAGAAGATAGAATTTCAGTTTTAAGGAGTATGCTTTGAGAAGTAATAAGTATTTTGAAAAGTGAGGAAGTAAAGTAAGAAAGGAAGATAGAGTTTCAGTTTTAAGGAGTATGCTTTGAGAAGTAATAAGTATTTAGAAAAGTGAAGAAATAAAGTAAGAAAAGATGATATAATTTCAGTTTTAAGGAGTATGCTTAGAGAAGTAATAAGTATTTAGAAAAGTGAAGAAGTGAAGTAAGAAAGAAAGATAAAGTTTCAGTTTTAAGGAGTATGCTTTGAGAAGTAATAAGTATTTAGAAAAGTGAGGAAGTAAAGTAAGAAAAGATGATATAATTTCAGTTTTAAGGAGTATGCTTTGAGAAGTAATAAGTATTTTGAAAAGTGAAGAAGTGAAGTAAGAAAAGAAGATAGAGTTTCAGTTTTAGGGAGTATTCTTTGAGAAGTAATAAGAATTTAGAAAAGTGAAGAAGTAAAGTAAGAAAAGAAGATAGAGTTTCAGTTTTAAGGAGTATGCTTTGAGAAGTAATAAGTATTTTGAAAAGTGAAGAAGTGAAGTAAGCAAAGAAGATAGAGTTTCAGTTTTAAGGAGTATTCTTTGAGAAGTAATAAGTATTTTGAAAAGTGAAGTGAAGTAAGAAAAGAAGATAGAGTTTCAGTTTTAAGGAGTATGCTTTGAGAAGTAATAAGTATTTAGAAAAGTGAGGAAGTAAAGTAAGAAAGGAAGATAGAGTTTCAGTTTTAAGGAGTATGCTTTGAGAAGTAATAAGTATTTTGAAAAGTGAAGAAGTGAAGTAAGAAAAGAAGATAGAGTTTCAGTTTTAAGGAGTATTCTTTGAGAAGTAATAAGTATTTAGAAAAGTGAAGAAATAAAGTAAGAAAGGAAGATAGAATTTAGTTTTAAGGAGTATGCTTTGAGAAGTAATAAGTATTAAGAAAAGTGAAGAAGTAAAGTAAGAAAGGAAGATAGATCTTAGTTTTAAGGAGTATGCTTTGAGAAGTAATAAGTATTTAGAAAAGTGAAGAAATAAAGTAAGAAAGGAAGATAGAATTTAGTTTTAAGGAGTATGCTTTGAGAAGTAATAAGTATTAAGAAAAGTGAAGAAGTAAAGTAAGAAAGGAAGATAGATCTTAGTTTTAAGGAGTATGCTTTGAGAAGTAATAAGTATTTTGAAAAGTGAAGAAGTGAAGTAAGAAAAGAAGATAAAGTTTCAGTTTTAAAGAGTATGCTTTGAGAAGTAATAAGTATTTTGAAAAGTGAGGAAGTAAAGTAAGAAAGGAAGATAGAGTTTCAGTTTTAAGGAGTATGCTTTGAGAAGTAATAAGTATTTAGAAAAGTGAAGAAATAAAGTAAGAAAAGATGATATAATTTCAGTTTTAAGGAGTATGCTTAGAGAAGTAATAAGTATTTAGAAAAGTGAAGAAGTGAAGTAAGAAAGAAAGATAAAGTTTCAGTTTTAAGGAGTATGCTTTGAGAAGTAATAAGTATTTAGAAAAGTGAGGAAGTAAAGTAAGAAAAGATGATATAATTTCAGTTTTAAGGAGTATGCTTTGAGAAGTAATAAGTATTTTGAAAAGTGAAGAAGTGAAGTAAGAAAAGAAGATAGAGTTTCAGTTTTAGGGAGTATTCTTTGAGAAGTAATAAGAATTTAGAAAAGTGAAGAAGTAAAGTAAGAAAAGAAGATAGAGTTTCAGTTTTAAGGAGTATGCTTTGAGAAGTAATAAGTATTTTGAAAAGTGAAGAAGTGAAGTAAGCAAAGAAGATAGAGTTTCAGTTTTAAGGAGTATGCTTTGAGAAGTAATAAGTATTTTGAAAAGTGAAGAAGTGAAGTAAGAAAAGAAGATAGAGTTTCAGTTTTAGGGAGTATTCTTTGAGAAGTAATAAGAATTTAGAAAAGTGAAGAAGTAAAGTAAGAAAAGAAGATAGAGTTTCAGTTTTAAGGAGTATGCTTTGAGAAGTAATAAGTATTTTGAAAAGTGAAGAAGTGAAGTAAGCAAAGAAGATAAAGTTTCAGTTTTAAGGAGTATGCTTTGAGAAGTAATAAGTATTTTGAAAAGTGAGGAAGTAAAGTAAGAAAAGAAGATAGAATTTCAGTTTTAGGGAGTATGCTTTGAGAAGTAATAAGAATTTAGAAAAGTGAAGAAGTGAAGTAAGAAAAGAAGATAGAGTTTCAGTTTTAAGGAGTATGCTTTGAGAAGTAATAAGTATTTTGAAAAGTGAAGAAGTGAAGTAAGAAAAGAAGATAGAGTTTCAGTTTTAAGGAGTATTCTTTGAGAAGTAATAAGTATTTAGAAAAGTGAAGAAATAAAGTAAGAAAGGAAGATAGAATTTAGTTTTAAGGAGTATGCTTTGAGAAGTAATAAGTATTAAGAAAAGTGAAGAAGTAAAGTAAGAAAGGAAGATAGATCTTAGTTTTAGGGAGTATGCTTTGAGAAGTAATAAGTATTTAGAAAAGTGAAGAAGTAAAGTAAGAAAGGAAGATAGAATTTAGTTTTAAGGAGTATGCTTTGAGAAGTAATAAGTATTTAGAAAAGTGAGGAAGTGAAGTAAGAAAAGAAGATAGAGTTTCAGTTTTAAGGAGTATGCTTTGAGAAGTAATAAGTATTTAGAAAAGTGAAGAAGTGAAGTAAGAAAAGAAGATAAAGTTTCAGTTTTAAGGAGTATGCTTTGAGAAGTAATAAGTATTTTGAAAAGTGAGGAAGTAAAGTAAGAAAGGAAGATAGAGTTTCAGTTTTAGGGAGTATGCTTTGAGAAGTAATAAGAATTTAGAAAAGTGAAGAAGTGAAGTAAGAAAAGAAGATAGAGTTTCAGTTTTAAGGAGTATGCTTTAAGAAGTAATAAGTATTTAGAAAAGTGAAGAAGTAAAGTAAGAAAGGAAGATAGAGTTTCAGTTTTAAGGAGTATGCTTTGAGAAGTAATAAGTATTTAGAAAAGTGAGGAAGTGAAGTAAGAAAAGAAGATAGAGTTTCAGTTTTAAGGAGTATGCTTTGAGAAGTAATAAGTATTTAGAAAAGTGAAGAAGTGAAGTAAGAAAAGAAGATAAAGTTTCAGTTTTAAGGAGTATGCTTTGAGAAGTAATAAGTATTTTGAAAAGTGAGGAAGTAAAGTAAGAAAGGAAGATAGAGTTTCAGTTTTAGGGAGTATGCTTTGAGAAGTAATAAGAATTTAGAAAAGTGAAGAAGTGAAGTAAGAAAAGAAGATAGAGTTTCAGTTTTAGGGAGTATTCTTTGATAAGTAATAAGTATTTAGAAAAGTGAAGAAGTAAAGTAAGAAAGGAAGATAGAATTTAGTTTTAAGGAGTATGCTTTGAGAAGTAATAAGTATTTAGAAAAGTGAAGAAGTAAAGTAAGAAAAGAAGATAGAGTTTCAGTTTTAGGGAGTATTCTTTGAGAAGTAATAAGAATTTAGAAAAGTGAAGAAGTGAAGTAAGAAAAGAAGATAGAGTTTCAGTTTTAAGGAGTATGCTTTGAGAAGTAATAAGTATTTAGAAAAGTGAGGAAGTGAAGTAAGAAAAGAAGATAGAGTTTCAGTTTTAGGGAGTATTCTTTGAGAAGTAATAAGAATTTAGAAAAGTGAAGAAGTGAAGTAAGAAAAGAAGATAGAGTTTCAGTTTTAAGGAGTATTCTTTGAGAAGTAATAAGTATTTAGAAAAGTGAAGAAATAAAGTAAGAAAGGAAGATAGAATTTAGTTTTAAGGAGTATGCTTTGAGAAGTAATAAGTATTTAGAAAAGTGAAGAAATAAAGTAAGAAAAGATGATATAATTTCAGTTTTAGGGAGTATTCTTTGAGAAGTAATAAGTATTTAGAAAAGTGAGGAAGTAAAGTAAGAAAAGAAGATAGAGTTTCAGTTTTAGGGAGTATGCTTTGAGAAGTAATAAGTATTTAGAAAAGTGAAGAAGTGAAGTAGGAAAAGAAGATAGAATTTCAGTTTTAAGGAGTATGCTTTGAGAAGTAATAAGTATTTAGAAAAGTGAAGAAGTGAAGTAGGAAAAGAAGATAGAGTTTCAGTTTTAAGGAGTATGCTTTGAGAAGTAATAAGTATTTTGAAAAGTGAGGAAGTAAAGTAGGAAAAGAAGATAGAGTTTCAGTTTTAGGGAGTATTCTTTGATAAGTAATAAGTATTTAGAAAAGTGAAGAAGTAAAGTAAGAAAAGAAGAAAGAATTTAGTTTTAAGGAGTATGCTTTGAGAAGTAATAAGTATTTAGAAAAGTGAAGAAGTGAAGTAAGAAAAGAAGATAGAGTTTCAGTTTTAGGGAGTATGCTTTGAGAAGTAATAAGAATTTAGAAAAGTGAAGAAGTGAAGTAAGAAAAGAAGATAGAGTTTCAGTTTTAAGGAGTATGCTTTGAGAAGTAATAAGTATTTAGAAAAGTGAAGAAGTGAAGTAAGAAAAGAAGATAGAGTTTCAGTTTTAAAGAGTATGCTTTGAGAAGTAATAAGAATTTAGAAAAGTGAAGAAATAAAGTATGAAAAGATGATATAATTTCAGTTTTAAGGAGTATGCTTTTAGAAGTAATAAGTATTTTGAAAAGTGAAGAAGTAAAGTAAGAAAAGAAGATAAAGTTTCAGTTTTAGGGAGTATTCTTTGAGAAGTAATAAGTATTTAGAAAAGTGAGGAAGTAAAGTAAGAAAAGAAGATAGAGTTTCAGTTTTAGGGAGTATGCTTTGAGAAGTAATAAGTATTTAGAAAAGTGAAGAAGTGAAGTATGAAAAGAAGATAGAATTTCAGTTTTAAGGAGTATGCTTTGAGAAGTAATAAGTATTTAGAAAAGTGAAGAAGTGAAGTAGGAAAAGAAGATAGAGTTTCAGTTTTAAGGAGTATGCTTTGAGAAGTAATAAGTATTTTGAAAAGTGAGGAAGTAAAGTAGGAAAAGAAGATAGAGTTTCAGTTTTAGGGAGTATTCTTTGAGAAGTAATAAGAATTTTGAAAAGTGAAGAAGTGAAGTAAGAAAAGAAGATAGAGTTTCAGTTTTAAGGAGTATTCTTTGAGAAGTAATAAGTATTTAGAAAAGTGAAGAAGTAAAGTAAGAAAGGAAGATAGAGTTTCAGTTTTAAGGAGTATGCTTTGAGAAGTAATAAGTATTTAGAAAAGTGAAGAAGTAAAGTAAGAAAAGAAGATAGAATTTAGTTTTAAGGAGTATGCTTTGAGAAGTAATAAGTATTTAGAAAAGTGAAGAAGTAAAGTAAGAAAGGAAGATAGAATTTAGTTTTAAGGAGTATGCTTTGAGAAGTAATAAGTATTTAGAAAAGTGAAGAAGTAAAGTAAGAAAGGAAGATAGAATTTAGTTTTAAGGAGTATGCTTTGAGAAGTAATAAGTATTAAGAAAAGTGAAGAAGTAAAGTAAGAAAGGAAGATAGAGTTTCAGTTTTAAGGAGTATGCTTTGAGAAGTAATAAGTATTTAGAAAAGTGAAGAAGTAAAGTAAGAAAAGAAGATAGAATTTCAGTTTTAAGGAGTATGCTTTAAGAAGTAATAAGTATTTAGAAAAGTGAAGAAATAAAGTAAGAAAGGAAGATAGAATTTCAGTTTTAAGGAGTATGATTTTAGAAGTAATAAGTATTTAGAAAAGTGAAGAAATAAAGTAAGAAAGGAAGATAGAATTTCAGTTTTAAAGATTATGCTTTGAGAAGTAATAAGTATTTAGAAAAGTGAAGAAGTAAAGTAAGAAAAGAAGATAGAATTTCAGTTTTAAGGAGTATGCTTTAAGAAGTAATAAGTATTTAGAAAAGTGAAGAAATAAAGTAAGAAAGGAAGATAGAATTTCAGTTTTAAGGAGTATGATTTTAGAAGTAATAAGTATTTAGAAAAGTGAAGAAATAAAGTAAGAAAGGAAGATAGAATTTCAGTTTTAAAGATTATGCTTTGAGAAGTAATAAGTATTTAGAAAAGTGAAGAAATAAAGTAAGAAAAGAAGATAGAATTTCAGTTATAAAGATTATGCTTTGAGAAGTAATAAGTATTTAGAAAAGTGAAGAAATAAAGTAAGAAAAGAAGATAGAATTTCAGTTATAAGAGTATGTTTTGAAAAGTACGTAGTATATTGAAAAGTGAAGAAATAAAGTAAGAAAGGAAGATAGAATTTCAGTTATAAGAGTATGTTTTGAAAAATTCGTAGTATATTGTAAAGTGAAGAAATAAAGTAAGAAAGGAAGATAGAGTTTCAGTTTTAAGGAGTATGCTTTGAGAAGTAATAAGTATTTAGAAAAGTGAAGAAGTAAAGTAAGAAAGGAAGATAGAATTTCAGTTTTAAGGAGTATGATTTTAGAAGTAATAAGTATTTAGAAAAGTGAAGAAATAAAGTAAGAAAGGAAGATAGAATTTCAGTTTTAAAGATTATGCTTTGAGAAGTAATAAGTATTTAGAAAAGTGAAGAAGTAAAGTAAGAAAAGAAGATAGAATTTCAGTTTTAAGGAGTATGCTTTAAGAAGTAATAAGTATTTAGAAAAGTGAAGAAATAAAGTAAGAAAGGAAGATAGAATTTCAGTTTTAAGGAGTATGATTTTAGAAGTAATAAGTATTTAGAAAAGTGAAGAAATAAAGTAAGAAAGGAAGATAGAATTTCAGTTTTAAAGATTATGCTTTGAGAAGTAATAAGTATTTAGAAAAGTGAAGAAGTGAAGTAAGAAAAGAAGATAGAATTTCAGTTTTAAAGATTATGCTTTGAGAAGTAATAAGTATTTAGAAAAGTGAAGAAATAAAGTAAGAAAAGAAGATAGAATTTCAGTTATAAAGATTATGCTTTGAGAAGTAATAAGTATTTAGAAAAGTGAAGAAATAAAGTAAGAAAAGAAGATAGAATTTCAGTTATAAGAGTATGTTTTGAAAAGTACGTAGTATATTGAAAAGTGAAGAAATAAAGTAAGAAAGGAAGATAGAATTTCAGTTATAAGAGTATGTTTTGAAAAATTCGTAGTATATTGTAAAGTGAAGAAATAAAGTAAGAAAGGAAGATAGAGTTTCAGTTTTAGGGAGTATTCTTTGAGAAGTAATAAGTATTTAGAAAAGTGAAGAAATAAAGTAAGAAAGGAAGATAGAATTTCAGTTTTAAAGATTATGCTTTGAGAAGTAATAAGTATTTAGAAAAGTGAAGAAGTGAAGTAAGAAAAGAAGATAGAATTTCAGTTTTAAAGATTATGCTTTGAGAAGTAATAAGTATTTAGAAAAGTGAAGAAATAAAGTAAGAAAAGAAGATAGAATTTCAGTTATAAAGATTATGCTTTGAGAAGTAATAAGTATTTAGAAAAGTGAAGAAATAAAGTAAGAAAAGAAGATAGAATTTCAGTTATAAGAGTATGTTTTGAAAAGTACGTAGTATATTGAAAAGTGAAGAAATAAAGTAAAAAAGGAAGATAGAATTTCAGTTATAAGAGTATGTTTTGAAAAATTCGTAGTATATTGTAAAGTGAAGAAATAAAGTAAGAAAGGAAGATAGAGTTTCAGTTTTAAGGAGTATGCTTTGAGAAGTAATAAGTATTTAGAAAAGTGAAGAAGTAAAGTAAGAAAGGAAGATAGAATTTAGTTTTAAGGAGTATGCTTTGAGAAGTAATAAGTATTATGAAAAGTGAAGAAGTAAAGTAAGAAAGGAAGATAGAATTTAGTTTTAAGGAGTATGCTTTGAGAAGTAATAAGTATTTAGAAAAGTGAAGAAGTGAAGTAAGAAAAGAAGATAAAGTTTCAGTTTTAAAGAGTATGCTTTGAGAAGTAATAAGTATTTAGAAAAGTGAGGAAGTAAAGTAAGAAAGGAAGATAGAGTTTCAGTTTTAAGGAGTATGCTTTGAGAAGTAATAAGTATTTAGAAAAGTAAAGAAGTAAAGTAAGAAAGGAAGATAGAATTTAGTTTTAAGGAGTATGCTTTGAGAAGTAATAAGTATTTAGAAAAGTGAAGAAGTAAAGTAAGAAAAGAAGATAGAATTTCAGTTATAAGAATATGTTTTGAGAAGTACGTAGTATATTGAAAAGTGATGAAGTAAAGTAAGAAAAAGAGATCAGTTTACTAAATAATATTGTAGTTTAAAATTGATAAGATTTCTAAGAAAAGTATAGAAGAAAATAAAGAAAAGAGTCTGAAGAATAATAAGTAATTGTAAAGATATCAAATAATAGAAGTCGAAAAGATATTTTTATCGTATTTGCATGAAGGTGAAGAAGAAAAATAATAAATGAAAATTGAATTTCAGTTTGAATGAATTTGTTTTGAGCTAAAAGAAATTATAAGTATTCGGAAACGAATGGAACAAAGTATGAAAAGAAGATTGAATTTAATTTAAATGGAGAAAGCTTTGAGCTAAAGAAGTTATAAGTATTTATAAAAGTAAAGAAATAAAGTTAGAAAGAATATTTAATTACAGTTCTAAGATTTCTTCTTTATATATACATATTACTCTTGTGACTTTTTTAATGTTTTGATTCTTATTTTCATTCTTCAAGCACGTTTATACTCAAATTTTACATATCATTTTTATTGCAGTTTTATCAGTCGACTAAAATTATTTATTGACTTTATTTTAATTTTATTACTAGTTTTGCACATTTATTCTTTTACTTTCTTTATTCTGCCATTAGAATATTTTAATTTTCTAGTGTTTTCGTTCATTAGACGCGGGAGTACCATCATTTTTATTTCATTATCTTTTGTCGTCAATTTATTTGTGATATTTTATTTTATTCGAGTGGCATTACTTTTATTCGCAGCTTTTTTATGTCAGTTTTATAGCAATTCATATATATTAGACGCGGGGGTATCATTTT
>CAMPDV010002582.1:0-64240 GCA_946699065.1 Loxodes magnus | reverse complement strand
CTATTAGCAGGACTAGCCAACATTAGTTTTATCGAGGTAAAAAAATATAGAAATGAAATAATTTTATGATATAGTAACTAAGTTATAACTACAAAAAGTATGAAATAAAGAAAAATTTTATAATAACTAAGTATTTAATAAGACGGTTTAAGTTAAAATCCTTAAGGAAAATAAAAATAAAATAATAATTAAATGTCTGATTATATATCTAGGCTTTGTTTCTCTTTTAATTAATATTCATAAATTGCTAGTAAATGTATTAATTATTAGTTAATAGTTAATAGTTCAAACACAAGTAAAAAAGGAATCACTTTGAGTAACTTTTAAATAAAAATAAAAATTCTAAGTAAATATGATTCGCATATAAATAATTCACTGTTTTAAGATCTGAAAACAAAGAAAGAGCAAGAATTAAATAATTAAAAAATAATTATTAGTAAAGATTCTTTATTTATACTAAATGTAGAAGAGGAAGGTAAATAGATTCTAGTGCTAAATAAAAGTTTTGCTCTTTTTATTCATAAATATATTCAAAGATTCTCATATAAAGCTGTAAATCTTTTTGAATCTTCAATTTATTAAATGAAAGAAAGCTTTTAATTGTATAATAAGAATGCTTTAGAGTCATAGCTATTTGTATATCTTAGGGAATAAATAGTTTATAATTATTAATTAAGCTGCTTAATTAACTATAAAGTTTATATTACTATATAAACCTTTAGAGCCCTTGTATTTATTAAGATATTTTTTAAAAGATAAATAGATTCTTTGAAAGTATAATTTCATAAATTATGCTAAATAAAAAGCATAAGCTAACTATTGCAACCAATTTTTTTAAACCTTCATTTAATTATCCCTAATTAAACAAATCTTAGTCAAGGATTATGAAATTAAATTTCTATGAAAAACCAATATTTAAATAAAATAAGAAAAATATTTAAAGAAAGAATTCTTAATCAGATTTTAAAGCAAAACTAAAAGAAATTATTCTTATTTTATTAATATCTTAAGAAATTCAATTCACTGCTGATAGTTGTGAGAGCTTTAAATAATTAGGCTTAACAATAGATATACATTTATGTCTTTATTCATTAATTTTATTTCTATTTTATTTTTTATTGCTGATATATAGATATTTTTAAATCTTAATTATTTGAGTAAAGTTTGATTATTCGCTTCATTAGAATAAGGCAAAGATAAATTTATTGCTAATTTTTTAACTAAAAGCGAAGAAATTAAAGATTTTAATAGATATATCAATATGTTTATTATTTTATATTAAAGTCAATAGAACATTTTATTTTTATCTCTTTCACTCAAAAATTAATTTTTATTTAGCTACAATCCCAGAAATATAAGCTCTCTTTTTTATTTAAAAAGAGATAAAATTATTTGCTAATTTCGTAGCTTTCTTTCTTTTTTTATTTCCTAGTAATAATTCTCTAAATAGATCTCTGTATAATTTTTAATTTTATATTTTATTTCCTATTTCTTCATTCTTTTTAAGCTAAAATAAACTTATCTCTTTTAACCTAAATTTAAAAATTTATATAATTTAGAAAATAAAAAAATAGTTTAAAATTTCTAAGTAGTTGCATGATTGTATTATTTATGTTTATTAATAAATTTCTTTATAATTGTTTAATTTTAATTAATATATTGGTTTCTTATATTTTTTACAATTATTCTTAAGTTATCAAAGCTTATTTTTATTTATCCTTCTTTTATGAAAACATTTAGTAGATTTAATAGTTTTACTGCTTTATAATTCTTTGGATTATGTAAATTATTTTTTATCATTTGTTTAGATTAAAAAATTTTAGTGATTTTAGCCTAGAAAAATAAATGAAAACATTAAAATAAATTGATTTGAAAGTTATTAAAGTTTGCATTATATTCTAACGAAAAATTTGTTTTTAAAATAGCCTTAAATTTAATAGACAAATAGTCTCTTAAATAATTAAATTGCATTTTATAGATATACTTTAAAGAAATGAAAGAACTAAAAGACAACACATCAAATAAAATTTTATAAGAATAAAACCATAATAAAATTCCTTCAGTTCAGATAGTTATCAAAATAAATTTAGTTAAGAGACAAAAGCATTTTTGCTAAAAATATTTAAATTAAAAAATAAGTTTTTTTAAGAAAATTACAAAAGTTACTCTTATTTTAGATTTTAAATCCAAGTTTTCTAAATTCTCAAATACCTAAAGTAGTCAAATAAAAGAAAGGTACCATCATTTATATTTATTCTAACTTAGTGATGTTAAAAATTATTTTAATTCTATTTATAGTTATTAATATATTATTCCTAAAGAAGATTGAAAAATAGAGGCAAGAAGATGAAGAAAAAATAATTTTTAGTAGTTAAGCAGATAAAATTATTAAATTAAATGATTGTAAAATAAATAAATAATAGCAATGGTAATTATCTCTAAATAATAATTAAAGAATAAACTTAAGTTTATCATAATAAATTATATCATTAGAGAGAAGCTTCATAAATTTATAAATTCTTTAAATGTATGATATTTTAATTTTAAGTAATTTAGCTTTGTTTGAAATAAGTTACTCTAAGTTTAATTTAAGAAAACTAATAGATGTATTTATAACTTTTAGATTTAGTAAATATTATATTATATTTAATTTTAAAATAGATAATCACTAAAAGAAGTTCTACTTTTAATGCTTTTTATCTCTAAAATCATAAATTACCATAAATAATTTTTTCACTTTGAGTAGCTATCTTTTATTTTACTTAGGATTGAATAAAATAATAATTGTTAGAATTTAAATTATTCACAAATACTAAAGAGTGACCTTCTCTTATTAGGTAATTTTAAATAATAGTAGAATAACAAGCTATATATAAATAAATTAAAAGAGTCTTAGATAAATGAATGATAAAATAGCTTAATAGTCATAATTATAATTGCTTATAAATGTTTAGCTTATAACTAAAATATTAGATTTAAGAAGACTTAAGCATTTATATTTCACATAATTAATAAGAAATAAGTAGATAACTATATAATTTTCTATTTGCTCTAATTAGATTGTTGAGTATTATATTTAAGAATATAACTAATGATTTACTTTTATTTTATTTAATATACTCTATCATTTTCTTATTTTCTATGCAAAAATACATAAGATAAGCAAAAACTTTAATTAATAAATTTTATTTTCCATGTTTTAGAATGAATTAAAGATTTATAAGAAAAATTAGATTCTTCTAGTTAAAGAATTTATGAAAATAATAGATAAAAATGTAGTGAAATTTAATTATTACTCTATTGATTTTCCCACTTATTCTCAATAAAAATAATCCTTTAAAATGTTTATTTTTCTTTATACTAGTTAATATCTAAATTACTTATATCATTTCTTCCTTTTTATTTTAGGAAACTAAGGTATGTATTATTGCTTGGAACAGATCCTATTTAAAAATTTATTATTTTGCTTTATGCAGTTAAAATATTTCCTTGATCCTAAGAATATTGGTTGGTGATTTAAAAACTAAGTGATTGGTAAATAAAATGTATGAAGCATTTTTAGTTGATAAAACTTAAAGAAGTTGCTTGCTTTTTAAAGTTTAAGGCTATTAAAGAAATGTAGGTAATAATTTCTATCATATAAGTGTAATTGATCTGAAATTGAGTACCAATCTGATTATCTTCCTGCAATATATAACTGTTTATTGCCAATAAAGCATCATCCTCAATTTTTTGATAAGACAGGGATATCTTACACTATAAGCATTTTATTGAATCTGATTTTAAAGACTCTAGTAGAACTCCCCAAAATATATACTAAATAGTTATTATTGAAAATTACACGAATGTAGCTTAATAAATCTGTCAGTATAAACTTCTCTGCTTAGAATTTGTTTTACTTCTATTGATAGAAAAAAGAAATCTTTGACAATATTGATGGCAGGATTCATATTATTAATCTGAGTTATTCAACCTTGGTAGTTAATTTAACTGGTGATATGACAATTAAATCTTTTAATTTATAAGTTTCGGATGATAAGAAATTAATTGATGTGGTTCCAACTTAAAACATCATATATTCGTTTAGTTATCGATGTAGCAATTATTAGGTTGAATACCATATTTAAAAGTAAAAGAGAGATCCATGAGAAAAGTTATCCAGTTTGTACTAAGCTACCTTTCATTTTAAGGGACTTTTAAGCGCCTGAAGGATTAAAAAATAAACTTACTTAGAGTAATCCTAAGACTTGATTTCTAGTTCCATTTATAATTAATAAGTTTGATTTCAAATACTAACTATATATATTATATTTTGCTTAACTTAGTTTACCAATATCTTGGTATTAAGTTAAGAAGAACTTTGGACAGATAATATCTGAAAAATTAATAAGAAGCTGGGTTTACGAGACTCCAGTTTTAGTTTCTTATATGCTCATATAGTTTTTAAATTGCCTTCTATTTCTTCAGACTTTCATATTCTAAATGCTGATGATTGATTGCTTATATCCTTAAAAATTAAGCTATTATATTACTTAAGATAATAGAGCAACTACGTTAAAGTATCTACTTTTCCTTTTGCTAATAGCTCTTTGTTAAATGCTTTGAATTAACTTAATTCTTCCAAACTTTTGTCTAATAAATCGTCTTATTTTATCCCTTTTCTTCTATTATGAATTTGTAATTGCTAGATGTATATCACTTAGTATTATTAGAAGCTAAGTCTAATAGAATATGCATATGATTTTTGTTTTTCTTTATTAAAGCAAATTGATATAATCAGGATTTTCATGCAGCGCAATACTTCTTAACACTATTTTATTCACATTTTTGGTTATTTTTTCAATATAACTTAACTTCTCTTTTCCTACATATTTTTCTAAGTTATGCTAGAATCATATCTTACTATTCCCTAATTTAGACACTAATATTTAAGTAATTTAGTTAGTTTCACTGTTTATAGAAGTCGCTTAAATTACCTTTTAAATTAAAGAGTCGCACTCTGAATTCTTTACCCATTTCCATTTATCTCCTAAATCCCAGTTTACTTTTTGAAAGATATTCCATATTTAATTTTTTTCAAATGCAACTATTTTCGGTTAAGAGACTGCATTTTTGTCTCTTCAACTTTGTTTCCCATTTATAGCTTGGAGCTAATATACATCTTTCTCTTTCTCTTTCTGATGCTGTATTTATAATCTGCTTAATAGGCTTTTCCTATTTGCCAATCACCTTAAAAGTCTATTTTTGCTTCTAATAAATATTTATTAGTATGGACTAATAGACCCTTTTCTCACATCCATGTACTAAAACTAGAAGAGATATAGTAAGACTACGAGATGAAAGGTATTATCTAAGCAGTTTATTTTGCTTAGTTAGATATAAAAGACTTAGATACTTTGTTTATCATATGTACTTAGTTTCTACTATTGTCTACTATAAGCGAAGCAATTAGTATTAGAATCCTCTAGCATTGGAATTTTAGTTTGCGAGCTGTTAATTAATAGCTTAAGTATAAGCCATTCAATTGCTTTATGATATAGTAACAGGAGAATGATAACCTGGTCTTCACTTTGCTGCCTGTATTTGAACCATATAGTTGGTTAGTTACTATTTGAGTATAGATTAGTTAGAGCTTATTGCTTAAGAAGCTTAGGAGCAACTCTGGAAATTTGCCCCAGTTCATTCTTTTAGAGGGTTTACTTCAAAAAATTTTTGATCTGCTAGAGAATAAAAAAATGATCCTCCTAGAGAAAAAACGTCTCTGAAACTTGGATCAATGTGAATAAAAAGCTTAGAGGGTACCAAGTTAATAGACACTTGGTCAAATCTCTAATCTAACCATTAAGACAGTAAGTATAGAAAAATCATAATCAGGACTTCTAAACTTTATCTAAGAAACGCCATACAGAATAGAGAGCTAAATCTATAAGGTTTGGTTAATATACCAGTTGATAAGAAGGACTGTAACTAATTAACTTCTTTTGATTATGTAGATTGGTGTAGACTATTTTAAAACCTTTATATTATAAGAAAAAGAAGGATGAACTTGAAGCGTAGTAACTAAAATTGATTACTTGGTAGTTGATTCAGTGAGTTTCTGGTTATACTAAGAGAGATATATGAAATGCCAAGATTTATTGATAAACTAAAACTAGGCTTTTAAGCTTAAAGACGGATAAGCAACTACTAAATGACTATAAAGGTATCTTTTTAAAAGCGCGTTAGACAAAAATACTAATTGGGTGTATCAAAAAAGTCTTACTTATCTAGTAAGATCGTTAAGTGAGAGATTGAGGGGAATTAGATCCTTCCCTTCATATTTACTGATGAGAGATATTCATATTTTATTCAAAGCTTATTAATTTAGGCTAGAAGCTTCGAAATAAATTGACATTAAATAGAGAAAATCTATAAAAATAATAAAGAATCAAGATCTTACTTCTGAAAGATGGGACATTTCTAATGAGAAATATACTAATTATAGCTATTAATAACTAAAGCGAAGCTGTTTTTGTAGTTTGCTTTACGATTATTTTAAGATCTGGGTGATAACGATATTATGTATAAGGTATATTTGGCATTTCTTCATTTATTAATATCTCTCATATTAATGATCAATTCACAGTACTCAAGTTTTAACTTTACATTACGTAATTCATTTGTTAACTTAGATATTAAGCCCTTCAAGCATCTATACCCTATAATATGAATCTCTTAAACCAGTAGTTGGTAGATTAGTCTACTTAATTTCACAGTCTTTATCTAGTCTTCAAATGATATGCGAATAACTACATGCTTACTCTATTCTATCTGCCTACAATAATGTACTCATTTAGTTACTTTTAGCAGAATGTTTCACCCTATTTTCTTGCTCTAAAATGATAAAGTTTAGTCTTTTATTATTAAGGGGAATTATTTTTCCTTAGTCCTTGAGAGACAAATTTCTCCTATGGATGTCAGTTAATTACACAGTGGTGTCTCGATTATAAAGCTACTAGGAGAGAGCTAAAATATTAGAAGGATGAAATGAAAAAGGAATCTGAAAGAAGAATGAAGACATAATTCCCTTTTTAATCCAGATGTGTAAGACGTAAAAAAGTATTAAGGTATGAAGGATAAAAGGAAAGCAAATATAAGAGAACAGTATACTATTCAACTATATAATACGATATAACGATGTATAGCTATCTTGTTTCTGTTACATACTAGTAAATTAAATTTTGCTAGATCAGAAGAATATCGAAAGATAGGTCAATTAGAAAATCAAGAAGATTAAGTTAAGCTAGGATAGAAAAGCTATTAACCCTAGAAAAGTTAACAATAGCTAGATTGCATTTAATTACTTAAATGGGTATAAAAGAATAAGTAGAAGATGAAGATATCAACAACATATCCATTTTATGACTTCAACTTACTCTTAAAATTTCATTTTTTAAATCAATTATTCATATTCTCCTATATGTTAATCCAAGTCTTGTTAAATATATCATATCTCCATAGCTAATAACTTTTGATTTCTGAGATTCCATTTATAAACATATATATGAAATTGCTCTATTGAATATGAGAATGATGTACATAAGAACTCGAGCTATAGGGTATTTTCGGGCCATGAGGCTTAATTTTATTGTAATCGTATATGTAAGTCTTCTTTAGCTAATTTCTTAGCTCTAGTAAAACTATCACTTGCAGGTTTTATATTTTGCACATTTAGAGACTTTAACATGCTGCGGCAGTCAGCAAGGAGTATATTCCCAAGAGTTTAATTTTTCATCGTAGGTATACAATCGATCTGACATATTTTAACGAGCTGTAAATCCACCTGCTACGTATAGAGTAAATTTATCCGCAACGCAACAACCTGAATTTGCAGTTGCCTCAGGAATTTCTTTTACCATGGAAATCTATTTTCTTCTAATGCTAAAGACTTCAGTAGGTTTCCTCATCATATAAACTAAGTTCTTATTATTATAAATCATAGGATAATGCTCAGTATACTTGAAAGTATACGATAACCTTGCTCTTCCCCTTTATTATTAAGCTTTAATGATACTGGCAATTAGTTCAAATCCAGCTTTCCAATCTATTTTTCTTGATCTTTCTATTAGCTTCTTCTAACACTTTAATCTTAGCATATAGTACTGAAATTATATTTCGAAGTAATGGATTAAATATTAAACTGACCCTTTGCATATCTTACTAAAGGCTTTATATATGAAATGGCTAAATAGAGTAAACAAAACTACGATGACAGCAAGTATCGAATAAGCAACTCCTGATTTCATCAAAATTGCGCTGTTTGAGAACTAGGAAGTTAGATCTAGTAATTTTGGTAAGAAGACTAGAGTTAAGGAAAGTAAAGTATGATATACTGATGGTAATAAAATAGACTTAAGAAGGAATATTTTTATGATAGAGGTATAAATGTAACAATAGTAGGGATAGGTAAACCTAAATCTATTAGAGTTAAAATACTGAAAAGGATAAGATAGGCTACTAAAACATCCTTTCCAGGATATAATCAAATATCATAAAAGAGAAACAGTATGAGCATTACCCTTATAAGCTAAAGCACATTGAGATACTTGCAAAGTTAAACTAAATAAACTTAAGAAAGCTAAGGATAGAAATAGAACTATAAGGTAAGGAATAGTTAATCTTAGGTATTTAAAATAAATATCAAGGGGCGTTCTTTACTATAAATACTGCGAAGAAATTATAAATCTTAAAGCTTTTTAAAGGAATGAAAATATAACCAAAACTGAGGAAAATATAACTTAGATGAAATCTAGTTGCTGATGGAAAATCAGATAGTGGGTGGTAAAATTTATAGATGAGAGAAAATAAATAAAAATTAGATGTTGGAGAGGAACTCAGCAAGCGTAAAACTTATAAAGGCATACTTTAAAGGAAGATAGTTTAATTTTAAGCTTTTACCGTCTACATTGAGATAAAAGGTCATTATTAATTAGAGATTAATAAATAGAAAATGTTAAGGAAAACCAAAGAAAAAGTAATCTTAGAGATTATTTATCGTCTGGAATATATATGCAGAAGATAATCCTAATCAAAGGATGAAATTATTGATATTACTAGTGCAAAAATCACATAATTATAGCAATCAAGATATGTATTAAAGAAATAGAAATTGGCATATAACTTAATAACTTAGACGAAGTTGAATCAATATACTAGTATATTAGATCACTGGGTCAATTAAATTCATTGCAAAAATTTTAATTTCATTTCAAATCTCAGTGAACTAAAAAAATCATATTATAAAGCTCTTAAATGACTCTATTAATACCTTTCTTGACTCACTAATTTCTTTAAAAATAGAATTTCATTTTATTTTATCGAATCTTCTTGATATGAACGATTTTATTCTAACTGTTGCATATATCTTCTTAATAACATTTTGCCTTTATTTTATAAACTTAGAACTACATCTGATACTAAAGCCAATTATGAATAATGAGCTTCTTCCTTTTTATATCACTATAATATGCTTATATATTCTATAGCTCTACCATCTTGCATTTGTACCTCATCTCTTTAAACTAACTTTCTAACATTTTAACTGTTTCACTCTTCTCCTTTAATCTCGCTTTTTTTAGAAGCATATTTATCTACCTTTTTAACCCTGAATATGCATATACTCTTTCCATTATTTATCTAATTTTCCTGTTAATTATATTGATTAGATCTAACTGGTATGATTTAAAGATGAATACACCTTAAAATATTTACCACCATGATTTAAAAAAGAAAGGAATTACTCAATTAGAATGAAAATTGGGATTGTTTTATAAAAGAAGTTGTACTAATAAAACTAAGATACATGCTTATATTTCTCTTGCTGAAACAGAAAGCGAAATAAGGAGGAAAGCATGAAGCAGTTCTAAGAGATTTTGAAAGGTGAAAATTTTAATTTTAGTAAGATGTTGGAATATTTTGCTCTATGATAACCTTTAAAGTTTATAAGGAGGCCAATCTCCAAAAGAGGCTTTGAATAGCATTTTATATCTACCAAAATGTTGATTCAAATTTGCTGATCCTTTAAAGTGCTATTTGCTTATAAATAATTTCATCTTAGCTATTAGAAGAATAAGTTGAGTAATAATGGGTAATTTATCATAACTCACTCTGATGAAATATTAAAAATTTTAGAAGCTTGAACTCCTTATAATACTAAGGATTACATTTAGCTTTATTAAATGGAGCTATCTTATTACATCTATCACTTTATCTTTAATTAGACTATTAGCTACCAGCACTTCATTTTAGGATTGATTTTCTTAAATAAATTTCATAAAGCTTTCCCACAAAATCCTAGCATAACTATCATATTAATATCGATCATTATTTCCATATCTATTTTAATCCGATTCAAAGTGTTTATTTTCGAATATTATACTATAAACTTCTTTTAAGCAGATCATTATAAAATGCTAGCATGTTTATTATGGTGTTATAGCTCTTTTGAAAAGTTAAAGCAAACTACTACTAAGACTTACATTTTACTAGAGATTGAAGATCATTTCTAGACTTAATTAAAAACGTAATCTCCTTAATTTAATTACTTTGATCGTCATACACATAAAAATTATCAGTATATACAGCAGTATTCACTTATCTTCTTATACAATCATTTTTAATTTAAGCTATCTTTATATAAAATAAGTAACTAGAATCACTAGCAAGATTGATTTTAATTTTAGTGCTTAATGACTTAATATCTTTAGCTCATTAATAGCATCTTTATCTTATGTTCTTTACTTATAGCTTTATTTTATTTAGTGGGTACTGAAATCAAATAAGTCCCTTCTTGTATCTTATTGATACTTCTTAAATATTTTTCATCATGAAGCTATATAAAATATTTTAGTTTGGCTTTTAAGGTTCATTCTTATAGTTGATGAGGTAAATGATTTTCTTTTCTTTCTTAGTAAATAGTAAATTTATTATTTAGTAGGAGTCAAAGAATGCTTAAAGACTATAGAAGCATGATTTTAGGCTTTATTAATAAACACCCTTGATTTATTATTTCATTCTTATAGTTATATCTTTATGATATTCTCCTATTTTAGCCTGCTAAACTTCTGCGCTTTTTTTGGTTTATAGTAAAATCTCCTTTCTCTTACTCATCAATTTTTAGTTTAACGCCCTTAGCTATATTCAAAAATGGCTTTCTATAGTTTCTTATTCATTTTTATTTCTAACTTTCTGCTTTCATAGCATGACTTTATCTTATCGCCAACTTTTTCCAGTTTATCAAGATCTTACAACAAATGCTTAGATTTTTCTACGTTTTACCTCTTTTCTTTTCTTTCATCTTAACTTCATTTATAATTCCAACTTCTCTCTATCTTCAAATTCCCTATTCTCAATTTTTTACCTAAAGATAGTAACGCAAACGGAGTCACTTGCTTTTTTAAAATAGTTTCTGATTGAACCCAAAAAAAGTGATTAAAGCTTTTTAAGTCTAAAGTTGTATTTCCTATAGATCTAGTTTGCTCGATTCAAACACTATTTAAATTTATCCTTCTAGTGACTATTCATCTACCAATATTATTCCAATCTACTTAGTCATAATTATATTGAGATTAAGTTCCTAGATATGGTAACTAATTCTAAAAGAATTGCTTAAATGCTTATTTGCTTCTTAGAAGGTTATGAGTATCAATGGCATAAGAAAAGGTAAATAGATTAGTATTAGAAAGAAAGAAATCTCTGGATTCTTTGCTCAACTTTACTTAATCAAGAAATGAGTGTAGATGCTAAGGCTTTCAAGAAATTAACTAAGTTTGGTTTGAATTAGTAATTTTTCTAAAGAAGATTATTAGTAATTGATTTGGTAAATGTAGATCAAATAATAAAGTAAGACTTAAGCTAAGCTATATATAAGAACTATACTTTCTAGCAAAATGTATCTAAGAAAAATTTAACTATGATCTAGTGTTTCAGTTACAGTTACTATACATATAAGACTTAAAAAGATTAAGAACGAAAATTAGATAATTGATTATAAAACGGACTTTATTCTAAGTTTTACATCTTATTTATATGGTAAAAATAATAGAAGGGATTAGATATTATTATTTAATAACAAAGAAAAGGCTTAATAAGTTTATGAAAGTCTGTCAATCACTTGTAGTCTAAATATTTATTGACAACTTCTTGAGTATCTTTGTTTCGCAATGAAATTTGAATAATTTTTTCAACGTCTAAAGGAGCTTGAGGGGCCATTTACTTACATAATAGCTTGTATATTTTCGAGAATTTACTGAGTTTTAATTTCGTCTAATTAATACTTTTACTCCAGTTATGGAGTGATATATTATCTTAGATAAGCTAAATTTTAGTTGTCCTACTATTAAGGCTGTATTGGTTGTGGCTAAATTTGATCTTACTTTTTCTCATTTTACATTTTTTCCTTTTTACTTTTATAATTTTCGAAAGAGGTATAGAGATCTTAATATAACTTATATTGTTTAATTGCTTCATCGTAGTCTATATCATGGCCTGGCATAAGTTCTTATATTAACTATAAGCATTCCTTTTGCATCTTTAACTTAGGCTTAGTTTAAGTTATGCTTTGAATCAACCCAGGAGGGATTTGTACCATCACTTACTGTGGCTACTGAACCTATTCTTTATTATTTTAATCAAAGTTATAATTTGGATTTTACTTATCTTTTTGTTCTTCAAATTAATTTTGAGGAACTCCAGGATTAACATTCTATCCATATTGATTCATATTACTCTAGTCCTAATTAATGGCTTATTTTATTATACACTTATTTGGTTATTTGGCTAAGGATTTACTTTATTATCGAAGCCTTGCATTTAAAAATTTGGTTAAGTTTATGGATTTTATGCACCTTAGTATTAAACTGGTTTATTTAATAACTTTTACTCTTCAAGAATCTTATTTTGCTGCTCTTAACTTTTCTATTACCCTTAAGCGTTAAGATTTTATGGGTTATTATAGTTTGGCAAAATATGTTGTTGATTACCTAAGTTATTTACAGGAGCATTAATAGGATTTGAAGGGTTTATATTTCTTTAACCTTAGATCTCTTAAAATTAAATTTCAATGCTAGTTTTAATGAGCTACTCTATTTACTAAAGTAATTCTTACTTTATCTACAGCTTTACTTCTATCTAAGGTTCAGGATTAATAGGAACATTTTAGATTTGTTACCATTCTTTCTAAAAATCCAAAATCTTTTGTAAATCCTACTCATTTTGGATTTAGATGCTTTAACTTTATAGTTTTAGAATCCTTTGGTCATATTCATTTAACAAAGTTATGGATTATAACAGCTTTTCTACATATCCTTTATTTGATTTTTTATATTATCGATTTACGTTTAGAAAGCGTTTTCTAAAATCTTTTACATATCATTCATTTGTTTTTTTAGTTAAACCTCAATTTAATTTTCTTTTTATTGTAACTATAGCTTACTTGCTTATATTTAGTCAGTCATTTACTTAATTTTGCTCTATAATTACTAGATTTATCCATTATTGGAGATTTATTTGATTTCTCTCTTTATAGGCTATAACTGCTTCACCAAATTATTTTACTAAATGACTTTTACATTTCTGCTAGGTGCACATCTAGCAAATTTATTAGTTGCAAGTCATGCATACTGAAAAGCAATTATTATTATGGTCAGTACAATGAATATAATTAATTGGAACAGAATTATTCTGATTTTAGCTTAGTTAATTAGGCTAGATATTCTAATTAATGTTCATTGCTCCAAACTAATTATTTTGCTATAACTATTAGAAATTTTATTCTGGATTAGCATTATATATATCAAACTACAAATCTTTTTTAAGGATTTCTGATATCTTCTGAACAATTTCTTCTTTTATTTAGAAACTAATCTCATATTAAAACTCAGGTTTGGTAGATATTTTCTAAAACTTTTCTCAATCTTTCTTGAATTCTATTAGCTCTTACACCGTAGTTTCATTTTTTCTACTCTCAAATTCCTTTTAGTAGCTACTAAGACTAATGATTTACTAGTTTAAGCATTAGGTGAATGTTTGCAATTTTTCAATTGGTTCTTAAAGCTTTGACTACATCTCTTTGTAAAAGCTTTCTTTTATCTTTTAGACTTCTAATTGTATCTGCTATATCTAGTTTTCTAGCTTCATTTTTATATCTGACTCTTACTTCCGAAGACTACTAAAGTTGCTTTCATAATGCTATTGGATTTCCTAAATCTTGCCTATCTGCTATTAAAAAGCTTAGCTTTAGACAATCTAAGAAACCTCTTCTTTGTATATTTGAGTAGCGACGTTTAAATCCTCTGTTTAATGATTTTAAGTTTAACATTTCTGAATGAGGCACATATGACAGATTAGATCATTACAAGTTAAGCAAACTTACTAGAATACCATTTTATGTTGTGAGCATTAATTTTGTTGTAGTATAAAAGAATTTAACATATTTTATGGAATTTATTAAAAACTCTATTCCATTTATGGTAATTATTGCTAATTTTAAGAATTACTTTAGTGCTTTTATAATTAAACTGCTTAGAGAGCTTATCCTGCTTATTATTATTACTGCTAGTTATTTAAGTTTAATTATGGATTTACTGGATTTGCCTTATTAAGAGGTTATCCAATATTTTAGTTGCCTTAAAGATTGTTACCTATTCTTGTGTCTTGCTAGTTTTAGTTAAAATTTGCAACTGGATTTTATTATAGAGGTAGTTAACCAACGTTCTCACCAATCTGAGGATTATTTTATAGGCCAAACTAATTCTAAGCATTTGGAATACCTATAGCACCTTATTATCCAGTTGATTACTTAATTGGTTATTTTTTTAAGGGATTTTCGGTTCAACTTCTCTTTTCATTTTATAAATTGACTTAAAAAATATCTTTAAAAGTAAGTTTATAATATAATTTTCTTCTTATTTTTAAATAAAAAATCCTCAAGAAAAAAATTATATAACTTTCGATTCCTATAAATTACCTTATTCTCTTTGCATGTTCTTTCAGAACTATTTAGAAAGATTAGTTTATTGGAAATAAGAATCTTCCAAAGCATTCAGATATTATAAATCAGGATTTTCTATAATTGATTGAAATAAATATTGTCAATATAACGAAAATGAAACTATAAATGAAATATTTTATGATTCTAGTGGAAACTTTCATTGTAAAAGTCTAGAAAAGAAACTTCTAAATGCTAAACTGATGAGAAGAAATAAGAACTTAAGGATACTTTGCAAAAATTATCTCCAAACAAGAATAAAATATCCTTAGTCTTTATAAGAATGAAAGAGTATTTATAAAGGTAATAAAGAAACTCCGTTCTTCTTTCATTTTATTTACCCAAACTCTAGAAAATTCTATTTAAGAAACTTAAGATAATTACATAAGCCAAGCTTAACTAATTTAATGTAATAATAGTTGCTTAAAAGGCAGAGTTTTAGCTTTATTTTGTGGTAAGATTTTTTCCTGTATAGTATAATATATTGGTAAGTCTGAGCTGTCCCATGTCTTAAAAAGATCCTAGTAACCTATGTCCCTCTTTTAGATATTTTTGTAAATTCAAATAACTCTTATTTAATGTTAAGCCATTTTTCTTTTCTAAGATATGCCCAAACTATCTAATTTTGAAGGAAAACCAGTCTAAAAATTAGTTCCTCAACCTACCATAATAAGCTTCTTAGTTTCTTGTTACTTTCTGTATGAAAATCTAAGTTTTAACTCTTTGATCTACTTTAATCTGTTTTTCCTTTTAGCTTTACTCCATCTATTAAGTATTAGACTTTTTATTAGTCTCCTGTATAAGCATAATCCTTAGTAATACTAGGATGAAGTGTCTTTTTATGTAGAATTCATTAGCTTTTTGATATGAACATAATCATCAGTTTGCTTAAAGAGACCAAGGTACAAAAATGCTAAAACTAAAGTCTTTTCTATTTAAATATTCTACGAGTCAATACTTAGCTACAGCTTTCTTCTAAGGTTAGGGACTGCTAAAAGAACTATATTAGGAGAGAATATAAAGAAGATCACTAAAGAGGTAAGTTTTCTAAGCTATTTAATAGGTTTTACTCAGAGACACTTAGATATTGCAAGAGGCTTAGCATTACATTAGACTTTGTTCTGCTTCTAAGATGAATACTATAGAAGATGATAGCAGCAATCTAATTAAATAAGCTTCTAATGTTAGATTGATAAAAGAACAGAAATCAGCTAACTAGCTAATAAAAGATATTCTCTTATCTATATGAAGTACTGATGCTTTATTAATTCCCAAGATAAGTAAAGCTTCCTATTCTACTCGTTGAGAGTTTAGAAAGTTAACTAGAAAAAACCTAAAAGAGGAGGCTTGAAAAATAGCCAATAATCAAAAGTTTAAATCAAATAGAGAAATCAAAAATGCATCAAAAGCATCTAAGATATTTGCTAGTTTTCGAACCTAAATTTAGAGTAGAAAAAGGAGAAAAATCATTACTACGATTGAAAGAAATGTAAAAGAAAAGCTGCAAAATGTATTTCCAAAGGAGGTAAATAAAAGGATAACTCCTAATCAAATTAGCTATTTCAATACTAAAACCTGATTCCATCACTCCTATCAAAAAAGTACAACCTAAGAAAAGCGAAAAATATAAGGTAATAAACATAAAGCGTTAGACCTAAAAAGTATCGCACCTAAATAGATCTAAATTACTAATCTGCCTTAAAGAAGCAGAAGACTAGTTAGTTAGATATAAAGAATTATTTTAAAGAATGTTCATATAAGCATAGATCTGCTTTCTTAAGTTTAAATCTAAATCTATTAAAGCTGATGTAATCAAAAAGTAGTCTTGCATATAGTAAATCAAGGCTATTAGATTTCCAAAGGAGAAATAAAAGACTAAGGTTTTATGCTATTTGGATATAAAGGAATGGAAATAATTTTAAAGCTTAGAGATATAAAGAATCAATAAAGCAATATCATAAAGCTAGATATGGGTAAAGCTTATACTTATGAATCTAAAAGGTTTATAAGATTAAAACTTTAGTGCATAAGTAGAAAGACTAATTAGATTATAGCTATAAATAGAAGACTAACAATTCTTAAAGAAGCAAAAATGCTAATCAAGAGATCTTAAGTGCTGATTACTTTCTGGCTATATGAGCATGAAATAAAGGAGGAATATAAAGAGCTAACATTTTCTTTCTAATACTGAGAAGCGTAAATTAGTAAATACAAATGATGATAGAAAAAGAAAGTGAGATGATACTTGATTTGACTTAATGCAAAGAATAGAAACTCAAACTAGTAAAATTCAATAATCAAGTGAAGTTAAATTGATTGGATCAAATAGCTTCATAGGAAAATAGTAAAGGAAATATACTTGCATCTATATAAAAGTTATTAAAAGGATATAGAACAGAGACTATAGATATACGAAAACAAATCCAGACTTTATTGAGTAAAGGAAATGTCCAGGTGAAAAATTATGATAAAAGTAATTAAACTAGCAAAAGATAAAATTAAGAAGTAGTTTGAAAATAAATTGATAAGTAACAGTTAAAGTAAATGAAAGCAGAATATCAGAATTAATGTCTAATAGTAGTAGCTGATTGCATATAATAGCTTTAGATTTCTAAACTTAAATTAATTAAAGCAATATAATTTTAATTACATTGAGTATAAATATTTAAAGCTTATATCATAGAAATCATAGTAATCCATTATTCAGAATACTCAGGCAACTTTATAGATTCTGAATTTTATTTAATATATCGATAAAAACGAAAAGCATTACTTATTGAAGATAGATTTCTCCCTTTATTACTATACATATTTTAAGAGATTGGTACTAATGCTATATTTATCTAAATCTTATGAAATAAGAAAATAGAAAAAGGTACTTTATATATAAGCCAAGGTAGGAGTAAGCTTTCACGGGAAATTTGAAATTGAAAGATTCTATAAAAAAGAGAAATCTTCAGTAAAATGTGGCATCTCAGGTAGATGCTAATCTGAGTTCAACTCTTAAATAATGGTTTACTTAAAGATAGAAAGTAGATCAAATACAAGGACCTCTTTCACGCTTCTTTTTAATTTAAACTTTTTCCTTGCTTTTCTTTTAGATGATTGTAATTAAATTGAAAAATAAGGTTTAGGTTTAAGATTTAAAAGCTTAATAGCAAAATATCTTTCCTTTCTAGACTTGAGATAAAATCTATAGAACTCAGTGATTTCCTTCTAGTATTGTTTGTACTATATTTTATTAGCCTCTAGTTGAATATTCGAAGTAGATGGATATGAGCTTAGAGAGTTATCATTTAAGGCTTATTTTTAGTTAAATTAAATTTCTTTTTCCTATAGAATAGTTAGCGTTTTAAGCTCTTCTCATTACAACATCGACCTTTCTAGTTTTCACTCTAGCCTTTAAATAATAAATAATTAAACTCCTTCTTCCTTCAGTAGCTTACTATATTATAACCTACAAAGCATGATTCTAAGTATATATGAAAAGTAGCTTTACTTTGTCTATTACTTAGCCACTTCAATAGTTAGAAGAGTAAACAAAATGGAACTAAAATTTAGTTTAACCAACCAACTGATAACTCCATCTATAAATGACCATTTCCATTGCCTAAGTGTTAGAGAGCTAGTTACTTAATAGGACAGATTAACTGAAGACTTATATCCATATAATGGTTATTTAACCCCTTAGTATGAAGCCATTTAGCTTTAAGATATACAGAATGACTTTAATATAACTTGATTAGGTATAATTATGGTACTTTCTCTAATTATGTGCTAGTTAGAGGAAATTCAAATCTATAGAGAGAATTAATTAGTTTAGTCGCTTTAACTTCTTAAAATACCAGACTCTTAAAGGTGTTCTAGTTGATATGCTTAAACTATTTCTTACGGCTAAGTTAGTTTATTTCTCTTCTGATGGTATATTTTGATGATATTAGATAAAAGGAATTTCAACTTGTAGCTTGTAAATGTAAAGCTTGTTTTGCTTTATAGACTCACAGTATAGAAGTAATTTTAATTACATCTAAGATATTATAAAATACGCTCCAGTCTATTCTTATTTAGATATGCTCATATCTACTGCTTATCCTTCTTAGGTTGCTACTTCTATACCTATAGCAATAGAAATCAGACTTGATATCTATTTTTATAAGTGTGTTTCTATTGCTAAAAGTAAAGGTAGTAGAGGAGATGGTATTTGAACCTTCACTTTGCTATCTTTCAGCGAAAGGAGTGATTCCTATCAGCTATTGTATTAAAGCCATTTAGTTAGCTAGTTATTATTTGAGGCTAGATTAGTTAGAATTGGGTACTCGAGAAGCATAAGAGAAACAGAGAAATCAGCTTTAAAAGCTTTAAGTAATGTAGAGTGAAGACTTAAAGAGCATCTAGTTAATAAGATATGCAAGTGGAGTTATAAAGCTAAAATAAGCATTTCAGGAAACTAGATAAACTTAAGTAAACTAAGGGAAGAAAGAGAGATATAAGGTATGAAATAAGTAGCTTTAGGTATTTAAACTCACTGGTAAGAACAATTCTTACTAGGAGTTCGAGGTAGGAATAATTAGCCTTAGAAGGAATTAAAATATTACCAAAGCTTAGAAAAAGATGCTTTAGATAAAGAGCGTTGTTATTAGTAAACCAGATAGTAGCTAAGACTTTTTATAGAAGAGAGGAGATAAATAGAAGCTTGATATTAGAGAGAAGCTAAGCAAAGGTGCGATCTACAAAAATGAGCATTTAAAAGAACATATTAAACTATAAATTCATGCTAGAAGCATTGAGATGAAAGATAAGGATAAACTAGAGACTAATAACTAGAACGATTAATGAATAAGCCAGGGAAATAGTAAAGTATTAAATGAGATTCACTTTCTTTCTCAAGTTTATGCTATTAAGATAAATATTCTAAGAATAAAGATTTAAGGACTTGCTAAATATTTACTGGAATATGAGAAATAATAATAATAAGGACTCTAAATTTTGTGGAAGATAAAAGAGAATAAAAGTTAACTTTCTATGATTTAAGGGAAAGCACTCTAATAAACACACTTAAGCTTAAAGATTGAGGTAGAAATATTAAAGTAGATTTTAAAAGCATCTCAAAGGTGGAAGAGAACCATGGAGTAAACTAAGTAGCAAGCAGAAAGAGTAAAATGATTGAAAGGAAACAAAAATTCTTAGGATTTAAGTTTCAAAATCTGAAAAAAGGAAAATAGTTCCCAACAAAATGTTGAGGAGTGCATAACCAATAAGCAATTTTCTATTTATCTAAAGAGTAAAAAACTCCTTTAAGAAATAATAGCTGTCACATAGGAAATAAAGGAGATATAATAGAAACTTAAAGTAAAATTAATTATTTGGAAATGATCTATAATCAAGGAAGATATAAATTAATATAGATAAAGGAAGAGAATGTAGAAAGAACGACACTTGGATGTATTGAATATCGTTGATAGACAATTCATAACTTGCGAAGTTTAGTAAAAAAATGTTAAAAAAGATCACACAAACTCTTAGGATAGATGGACGAAATATTATCTATGGCTAGTGAAAAGTAAAAACTCAAGTGTTACGCTAACAAGTTTTTCAAATTTTCAAAAGGAAATATATTGCAGCTATATAGCATGAATCAGAATAACAGACGAAACACTTAATTTTTCAAGGAGAAAAAACACTTAGAACCAAATAAAAATCTAATTTGGATTTTTCTAAATTTCTGGATTATAAGTTTAAAAGTTAATTTCTATCAAAAGATAATAAAATTGTACATTAATATTTAGAAATTGATATTCAAATTAACGAATTCAATGTTGATATGAATCAATGTATTATCAACTATTTCTCCGAAAAAGTTAATTTCTTTAGAAATTCTAAACTTTATTTAGCTTCAGTTAGCACAATAAATTCATATTTAAAGTCCTTTTATGACTCTTTTAATTCTTTTAATTACTTTATAATTTCTTTACAAATGGAGTATCTAAATATTTACCAAAGTCTATTTGATTATTATTTTATCATCCTGTTAACTTTTATGTTTTTATTTTATGAACTTGGGATTATATCTGCTTCTAAAATTATCATTATATTACAAAAAAAAGGCTGATATGAGTCAGTTTCAACCTTCGTTTTTTCTTAATCTCCTTCCTTCTTTTCCTTCATCTTATTTTCAGCAACAAATTCAACTTCTCACTCGTTTTGCTTGCTTTTTTCTAAATTTTAATCCAAAGGTAGCTACACAAACTGAGCTACTTGCTCTATAATTAATTGAGTCTAGCGTTGTACATCCTTTTAGTCATAACTTCCTTGATTCTAATGCTAACCAAATTTCGCATTCTAGTGACTTTCATCTACCAATAATTTCCAAATTACTGCGAAATATCATCATGAGATTTGGTTCCCAAGATATGCCAATTCATCTATAAAACCTCTGTTTAAATACTAATTTTCTACTTAAGTTAGTTCAAAATATCAAAGGTATAAGAGAAGGAAAATAAATTAGGAATAGCTTTGCGATTTTAGAAAGAAAGGGGGAGTAATCTTCAGCTTCTTTGATCTACTAATTTTAATCAAGAAATGAGAGTAGAATGAAAAGGCTTAAAAGCTAAGTAGGTTTCTGATTTAGTTAGTATTCTAGTGAAGTTTATTAATAATAGACTTTAAGCTATATATGAAGGATCACTCTTTCTACTTCAGATATATTTAGCCATTATTTTATTTTAATCAAGTGCTTAAGTTACAGCTACTTGATATATAAGACTTGGTAAGAAGAAAAATAAATGCTAGCAGTAAAACTGGCTTGCTTATACGCTTATCATTTATTGATGTAGTAGAATAATAGAAAGGATTGGATAGATTATTTAATAACAAAGTAAAGGCTTAATAAGTTTATGAAAGTCTGTTAATCACTTATCATATAAATATTTATTGACTACTTGATGAATTTTTTTTTTTCTCAAGGAAATTTGAATAACTCTTTCAACGTCTAAAGGAGCTTGAGGTTCTTTAAGATCGATAATAGCTTGAATATTTTCTAGAATTTACTGAATTTTAATTTCGTCTAATTAATATTTTTACTACAATTGTGGAGTGATATTTTATCTAAGATAAGCTAAATTTAAGTTTTATTACTATTAAGGTTGTTTATATGGCAAAGGTTGTGGCTAAATTTAATCTTACTTTTTCTCATTTTATGATTTTTCCTTTATGCTTTAATAATTCTAGTAAGTTGAAAAAGGTTCTTTATATAACTTATATTGCTTAATTACTTCCTCGTAGTCTATATCGTGGCCTGGCATAAGTTCTTATATTAGCTATAAGCATTCATTTACATCTTTAACTTAGGCTTAGTTTAAGTTATGCTTTTGAATCAACCCAGGAGGGATTTGTACCATCACTTACTGTGGCTACTGAACCTATTCTTTATTATTTTAATCAAAGTTATAATTTGGATTTTACTTATCTTTTTGTTCTTCAAATTAATTTTGAGGAACTCCAGGATTAACATTCTATCCATATTGATTCATATTACTCTAGTCCTAATTAAATGGCTTATTTTATTATACACTTATTTGGTTATTTGGCTAAGGATTTACTTTATTATCGAAGCCTTGCATTTAAAAATTTGGTTAAGTTTATGGATTTTATGCACCTTAGTATTAAACTGGTTTATTTAATAACTTTTACTCTTCAAGAATCTTATTTTGCTGCTCTTAACTTTTCTATTAGCCTTAAGCGTTAAGATTTTATGGGTTATTATAGTTTGGCAAAATATGTTGTTGATTACCTAAGTTATTTACAGGAGCATTAATAGGATTTGAAGGGTTTATATTTCTTTAACCTTAGATCTCTTAAAATTAAATTTCAATGCTAGTTTTAATGAGCTACTCTATTTACTAAAGTAATTCTTACTTTATCTACAGCTTTACTTCTATCTAAGGTACAGGATTAATAGGAACATTTTAGATTTGTTACCATTCTTTCTAAAAATCCAAAACCTTTTACAAATCCTATTCATTTTGGATTTAGATGCTTTAACTTTATATTTTTAGAATCCTTTGCTCATATTCATTTAACAAAGTTATGGATTTTAACAGCTTTTCCTACATATCCTTTATTTGATTTTTTATATTATCGATTTACGTTTAGAAAGCGTTTTCTAAAATCTTTTACATATCATTCATTTGTTTTTTTAGTTAAACCTCAATTTAATTTTCTTTTTATTGTAACTATAGCTTACTTGCTTATATTTAGTCAGTCATTTACTTAATTTTGCTCTATAGCTACTAGATTATTCCTCTGGATGGCTGATTTGGTTGATTAAGTAGGTCTTAGTTGAACTGATTAGGCTAGATATTCTAATTAACGTTCATTGCTCCAAACTAATTATTTAGCTATCACTATTAGTAAGCTTAAAGCTGCTGCTAGCTATTTAAGTTGCTTTAAGGATTATTAGCTATATTTGGATATTGTGGGCTTCAGTTCAAAGTTGTATTAGCATTTTATCAGCCAACATTAATGCCAGTCTATGGATTCGGAATACCAATAGCTCCTTAATAGTTAGGCATTGTAGCTATATAATTAAAAGGCTATTTATCCTAAGCAGGCAAATTATATTAATTTGATTTCATTTTATAGAGGCACTAAGCAACTAGCTTTAAATATTAAGCTTATAACATAATTCTTATCTTACTCAACCTTAAAAGTCACTAATCAGAATACAAGGCTTTAGATATCAATTACGATAAACGCCTAACTTCCTTTGTCGTTGTCTTTTTGAACCATTAGTACCATAAGCTAGTTAGTTAAGTATAGATATACTAGAATATTATAAGGCATGAAAGAGACTTTGGGATACTTTAGGAAAAAAGGTTGTTAAGGAGGTTAAAAGAGTAATATAAGGGAAGAAGTTCAGGATATTAGATGCAACTTAAGAATACTAAAGAAGCTTCCTGATGCTATAACTGTCTAGAAGGAATAAGTCAAGGTTGCTTAACTAAATACTGGTAAGATTAGAATATTCCCTAGTTTTTATCAGTATGAAAGAGTATTTAAAAGGGTAGTAAAGAAACTCCACTCTTTTTCATTTAAACTCCAGTAATCTCTATTTAAGAATCTTAAGATAGTTATTTAACCTAAGCTTAGGAAATGTAATTTAGCAATAAGTTGCAAAAAGGTAGAGTTTTAGCTTTCTATTATGTGGAAAGGTTTTATTTCTTGAGTAGGATATCATGCTGGTAAGATTTAACACCATGTCTTAAAACAATCCTGGTAGACTATGTTCCTCTTTTAGATAGTTTTGTAAATCTACCTTACTCTTATTTACTGTAAGTCTATCTTTATATCCTAATTGTTTAGTTTTAAAGGAAAAGAAGTCTAAAATTTAATTCCTCTACCATAATAAGCTTCTTGTCACTCTCCATGTGATAATCGAAGACTTAACTCTTCGATCTACTTTATTCTATTTTACCTTATAGCTTTAACTCCTTCTACTGTTGCTATTGAGCTTTAGTTTCCTATATAAATATAAACCCAAAGCTTTGATAGGATGAAGTATCTTTTAATATAGACTTAATAAGCTTTACCACACTTTTAAAATAGCTTTTTGATAAGAAAATAATTATCAGTTTGCTTAAATAGACCAAGATACAAAAATGCTAAAACTAAAGTCTTTTCTGCTTAAATATTCTAAGAATGTATCTTTAGATTTAGCTTCTTCTAAGGTTAGGACTGCTAAAAGAACTATAGTAGGAGATAATATAAAGAAAATCACTAACGAAGTTAGTTTTCTAAGCTGCTAAGTAGGTTTTACTCGGAGACACTTAGACATTACAAAAGACTTAGCATTACATTAGATTTATTACGCTCTAAGATGAATACTATAAAAGATGATAGCAGCAATCTAATGAAATAAACTTATAAAGTTAGATTGATATAAGTACAGAAATCAGCTAACTAGCTAATAAAAGATATTCTCTTATGCTATATGCTTACACCGAAGTATCGTTGCTTTCTTAATTCCATAGTCCAAATTTTCTTTACTAAAACTCTGATTTCACATAAAAAATCTTACTCTCAGTATTTTGCTAAATACAGGTAAATAATTTTTAATTTGCTTCCCTTTATCTTCTTAAGCTTATCCAGTCAATTACTTTTCTTTTCATCCTACTTTTTCATACTTAAGTTCATATAACTAAAGCTATGGAAACTTATTACAAGAAATGCTGAGATAAATCAGGTTTAGTCTTCGTTGTTTGCTTAATCTCCTTCCTTCTTCACCTTCATCTTATTTCAGCTACAAATTAAACTTCTCAGTGGATTTTGCAATTTAAGCAAGGATTAAGAAATAATAATTTTTAAATTTCAATCTCTTTAAGTTAGAGAATCATTTTATTTGAATATATTTTTATATAAATAAATTGATTTTATCTAATTTTATTATAGGCATATTTTCTTAATAATCCTTAAATTTAAAGAGAGCTTAAATAATAATTTCATATTTAATGACTTAAATAAGGATATAGCTTTAAATTTATTATCCTTTCATCTTTTTAAAGCAACGAAATCCAAAAAAAGGATAGTTCTATATATTTCTAGCTTTATAGATTTATCCTTACATAATTATATCTCCTCTATTATATTTTCTTTACTCATTAATTTTCCTAGTTTATCTAAAATTTATTTATTCAAAATTTTAGCTATTTCAGTCATTACTTCCTAAAAACAACTTTAGCATAATTATTTTTCAACTGTAGCCAAATAAATTAATGTGTATAAACTAAAATATTTAAAGCAATCCTAATTAAGCTATAATTCACATTTATTAATAGCTAGCTAATTATTTCATTTATTATTCTAAGCTCAACCTTTATACTTATTATTATTATTTTACAATTCTTCAGCTTTTTTCTCCACATAAAGTTAAGAAAAATATATTATAAATAAATATAATTTTAGGGTATATATAATTTAGGGAGATATAAGCATAATAAATAATTAAATATAATGATACCTAAATTTAGGTTTAAGTTGATTTAATTATAATTCTTAGATTTAAATAAATTAGATAGCTTCATTTAAATCTAACGGTAACTTAAGAAAATAAATAAAATATTGTAAGTAGATTATCTAATTAAGACATTATTATCCAATCCTATAAATATTTTACTTGTAATTACTCTATTAAAATTAAAGTGCAATTCATTATCAATCAAAGGTCTTATAAGTCTTTAATTTTATTGCTTTTAATCAATCTTTTATCCCTAAATCTTGTAAAGAAACTTTTCTCGTAAATTACTTATAAAAGCATCTATAGAAATAAAGTAAGAAAATGGTAAAAACTTATAAAATATCCCAGTATAGTATACTTAAGAGAATAATATAAAAGAACCAAAAAAGAAAAATCTGATGATGATATAGATAGAAGATCCTTATTAAAAAGATTAAAATTAAGAAGAAATAAAAGAATAAAAGGATAAAATAAAGCAAGGTTCTTAATAAAAACTCTGCGGGCATTTCTAAGTAATTTGCTATTAAATGATTGAAAAGTGAGAATAAGAAATATTAGGCAAATAGGAAATTAACATTTATTTATTTTGGATTTATCATTCCATCTCGTACCACTTAGAAGACTTTTAAGAGTTAATTAATAAATTCTTATATGACGATAAAAACACGATGATTACTCTAATACGGCTCATGAATAAATTATGATATAAAATAAGACCACTATTTATAAAATTTTGCTCCTTACATAGATGAATAAGCTTTAACCAATGAAATATAAGAATTTATATTAAACCAAAAAAACTAAGAATAAGTAGAAAAGTAAATAGAATAATTATGGAAAAGGATGCATTATAATGAAAGAAATATTGAAATAAATGAGTAAAATGAAGAATAAACATAGAGTTATAAATTATATTTAAAGATATATAGATATATTCTTCATAATACATGTAATAAGAGTAAATTCTAACAATTGTGATGAAACTATTAGAATATGAGAGTAAGAAATAGAAAAAAATTAAATTTAAAGAATATGAAGGTATTGTAAATTTAGTTTATATATCTATTTTGTAGAGCGTATTGTATAAGGAAGCACTGATAAAGCAATAAAAATGAGAAAATTTTATCAAAAAAATAGAGAATAAATGTATTTGAAATTTGTACAGAATAATTGACTAAGCAGTAGTTGCTTAATGAAGATATTAGATAATCAAGATTTGATAGTCAAGGTTTAGTTTCAATAATGTTTAGAAAATTGAAAATGCAAGAAGAGTATTAAAAGATAAAGAACAAATTCATAAAGATGGGCTAAATTTATATTAATAAATTAACTATATTTAAGCATAAAAAATAAATAGAATTAAATAATCTCTTTGTAAATAATCTAGAATAAACTTCTTTTTCTATTTCGCTTTTCAATATTAATTATTAGTGAATCTGAACCTTTAAGAAAACCTTATTAAGTGTTCTAGTATAAAGAAAATGGACTCATAAAAAATATCTAAATTGATATATCTATCTATAGCATTAAAAATCGATTAATTAAATAAATAGATAGAAATAAATATAAAAAGAAAGCAAATTGTAGAAACAAAAATAAGATAAAAAGGAAAGAGAAGTGAAAAACAAAAGAATTAAAGCCTCTTTTTAAGTCTAAAGATAAATCAACATAAAGCAAGTCTTAATACAAAAACTCATTATTAATTTTATTAAAGAAAAATTAATATTATATAAAATGTTAGATAATTTCTTTTCCTACTTCTAATATAACACAATAAATTATTAATAAATAAGAAATTCTAGAAAATATGATATAAATAAAAAACTTTGAATATATCTATATTAAAATCAAATAGAAAATTAAAAAATAAACTTAAAAAAATCATTTTAAGAGTCATCATTCTTTAGCCAATTTTAATTTTTTCTTTATCCCAAAAATAATAAATTAGAATTATAAGTGAAGACAAGAGTTTAAAATAAATATGTTTAGCGAAAATAAAAAATTATAGACATAAAACTTAATTAAATTTAGATATAAAAAGATGAAAATAATTTTAAAATTAAACTCCTTAAGTATAATCTATTATTTAAAAGAAATGTTTAAATAAAAGAAAAATAGAAAATTCTAAAAATGGAAAACTAATTAATAGCCATTAAATTGATATAAATAAAGTTCTAGAAAGTTCTAAAGAGTATATAAAGTTTAAAAGGTATATACACATAATAAATGGCAGAAACATTTGCCTTTAATGCTGACATTCAGCAACTATTATCGATAATTATAAACACATTTTATTCTAACAAAGAGATCTTTCTTCGTGAATTGATATCGAACAGTTCAGATGCTTTAGATAAGATAAGGTATTTAAGTATAACAGAACCAGAAGTATTGGAGAAGGAGCCGAATTTCTATATAAGGATAATTCCTGATAAGACAAATAATACGTTGACGTTATGGGATTCAGGAATAGGAATGACGAAGTTAGAAATGATATCGAATTTAGGAACGATAGCGAAATCAGGAACAAAAGCTTTTATGGAAGCGTTGACATCAGGAGCAGATATTTCAATGATAGGATAATTTGGTGTAGGATTTTATTCTGCGTTTTTGATATCAGATAAGGTAACAGTAATAAGCAAACATAATGATGATGATTAATATATATGGGAAAGTACAGCAGGAGGGACATTTACAATATGTAAAGATGAAGGAGAATAGTTGAAGAGAGGTACGAAAGTAATATGTCATTTGAAGGAAGATTAGTTGGAGTTTTTAGAAGAGAGAAAACTGAAGGATATAATAAAGAAGCATTCTTAGTTTATAGGATTTAATATAGAGCTATAAGTGGAGAAGACGAATGAGAAGGAAATAACAGAAAGTGAAGATGAAGAAGAAGAGAAGAAAGAGGAGAAGAAAGAGGAGTAGAAAGAAGAAGGTCCAAAGATAGAAGAGGTAAAAGAGGAGACGAGTGAAAAGAAGAAGAAGAAGAGAAAAGTGAAGGAAGTGACAACAGAATTTGAATAATTGAATAAGACAAAGCCAATATGGATGCGTAAAGCAGAAGACATAAAAAAGGAGGAATATGGAGCATTTTATAAGTCATTAACGAATGATTGGGAAGATCATTTAGCAGTGAAGCATTTTTCAGTAGAAGGATAATTGGAATTTAAAGCTCTTTTGTTTATTCCGAAACGTGCACCTTTTGATTTATTTGAGACAAAAAAGAAACGTAATAACATAAAGTTGTATGTACGTCGTGTATTTATAATGGATGATTGTGAAGATTTGATACCAGAATATTTGAATTTCATAAGAGGTGTAGTAGATTCAGAAGATTTACCATTGAATATATCTCGAGAGAGTTTATAGTAGAACAAAATAATGAAGGTGATAAAAAAGAACTTGGTGAAGAAATGTTTGGAAATGATTTAAGAATTAGCTGAGAATGGAGAAGATTATAAGAAGTTTTACGAGTAGTTTTAGAAGAATTTGAAGTTAGGAATTCATGAGGATTCATAGAATAGAGGAAAATTAGCAGAATTTCTTAGATACTACTCTTCGAAATCAGGAGAAGAGTACACATCTTTAAAAGATTATGTGAGTAGAATGAAAGAAAGTTAAAAGGATATTTATTATATAACAGGTGAATCAAAAGCATAAGTATAGAATTCTCCATTTTTAGAAGTATTGAAGAAGAGAGGATATGAAGTGATTTATATGATAGATCCTATAGATGAGTATGCAGTATAATAGTTGAAAGAGTATGAAGGAAAGAAGTTGAAATCATGTACAAAGGAAGGTTTGGATTTGGATGAAACAGAAGAAGAGAAGAAGAAGCGTGAAGAAGAGAAAGCTTAATATGAAGGGTTATGTAAATTAATGAAGGATGTATTAGGTGATAAAGTAGAAAAAGTAATAGTAGGATAGCGTATAACAGAGAGTCCATGTGTATTAGTGACAGGTGAATATGGATGGACAGCGAATATGGAACGTATAATGAAAGCATAAGCTTTACGTGATGCTAGTATGACAAGTTATATGGTATCAAAGAAGACGATGGAAATAAATCCAAAACATAGTATAATAACAGAATTAAAGAAGAGAAGTGATGCAGATAAGAGTGATAAGACGGTGAAAGATTTGATATGGCTTTTATTTGATACATCTTTATTAACAAGTGGTTTTACTTTGGATGAGCCGAATTAATTTGCAGGTAGAATTCATAGGATGATAAAATTAGGACTATCGATAGAGGATGTGGGAGCAGTAGCAGAAGAGGAAGAGTTACCACCTTTATAGGAGGAAGGAAAGTAGGAGCAATCGAATATGGAGGAGGTGGATTGAAAAATTTTATTTTTAAATATTTTTTAATATAGAAAATTCTAAAAATGGAAAACTAATTAATAGCCATTAAATTGATATAAATAAAGTTCTAGAAAGTTCTAAGGAGTATATAAAGTTTAAAAGTGAATCTTATGATGAATTTTATTTATTTTTTCACTCTTCTATTGCTATTAGTTCTGTTTAAATATTTTTTTTAATTTTTTTATAAATTTTTTTTTTAAATCTTAGTTTTTTTTTAACAATAAATTATTTTGTTCATTTATAAACATTTGCAACTTCTAAAGTTTTTATGATTTATCACGCTTTTATCTATTATTTGTTTTTATTTTTTTATTTATATACTCTTATAATTAAGGTTAAATCATTTTTTTGCATTATTTAAATGATTCATTCGATTAAAAAATATTTAATTTCATTTACTAAAATCAAGATTTATCTTATTCTTAATATTACAAGCTTTTTCAAGACTCTATTTAAAATCAAAAAACTTTTTTTTTTATTATTTTTTTTTATCTTTTAGATAAAAATGTAAGAAAGGATTAAATAACATAAATAGATTGTTTATATCTTTTCATTTTAATGTTTCCGAGAAAAGTTACAGAAGTTCTCATTAAAATATTAGAATGATCTAAGTCCTAAAATTAATATTTAAATTACTATATAAAGTCTGTAAGATATTAAAACATATATCTATTTTTATTTTTGTTTATTTAGAAAAAATATCTAATAACTATATACTTTTGAGTTAGATTAGGAATAGTACGAAAATAGTTATTTTTATATATTGATATAATTTATATTATAATATAGTAGCTTTATATATATTTTCTTAAACTTTTATAATTTAATAAATTTAATATTAAATGATTAAGGAAAGTACTTTTATTGTATAAATCTTTTAGTTTTCTTCAAAGTGAACACCTGATGATTAATTCATAAGAAAAAAATTGAAGATAAATAGTTAGGAGTTATCAGGATAAAGTAACTAGAAATAAAATTTAATCAATTCTCAGAGTTTCACTGAAAGCATTTTATTGTAAAAAATATAGATGAATGATCTGATGGATGTAGAGCAACGGCTTACAACAAAATATATTCCCAGATGGAAAATAATGAGATGTTGATACTGCAAGCGACCAGGTCACCAAGTTAGAAGCTACTTCCAATTATAATGAAAATAAAAGAAAATAGTAGAAAGCTAATGGGAAAATATTTTCAGGATTTATTGCAATCAAGAAGGTAGGCTATGTAGGAAGAAATTCTTCAGTTAAACAAAGAAGTTCCAAACATATAGCATGCAGATAACAAATTTAATAAGAAATGAATGGGAATCGATCTATCAGAAACTCTCAGAAAAAATAGATTAAAAACCCTTAGAACGTATGATAAACAAGATCCAAGCAAATATGAAGTCTCTTTTATTTAACTTTAAACTTTTGATTTTATGATTAACCAAATAAAGGTGAAATCACGTAAATTAATTAATTAATTCATTCATTCATGCATATATACTTTTTATACTTTATATACTCTTTAGAACTTTCTGAAACTTTTCTTATTTAAAGGCTATTAATTAGTCTTCCATTTTTAGAATTTTCTATTTTTCTTATATTTAAACATTTTTCTTTGAAATAACTCTTTTTTTAATTATTTTTTTTATATTTTCTGTTAGTTTCTTTATGCATATTTATTTCTACAATTTTTTAATTAGAAAAAAAGAAGTTTTTTTAATTTAAAAATGTTTCTATACTATACTTATTTTTATTTAAAATTATCTGCTTAAGAGAAATTATTATTAAAATAAATGGTTCTTTTAGTTTTAAATATTTATTTTCATGGTGTTTTCAGATTTTCTTTTAGTAGTCATTTTTTTAATTATTTTAGTTTAAAGGAAAAATTTTTTAATTAATTTAGTTTTTCTTTATGTTATTTAATAAATTATTTTAGTAAAGTATCTAATTTTCCTGTGTTAAATTTTCTTTAGACTTAAAGAATTTTTAATTTTTTTCTTACACTTTTTTATCTAATTTTTTATTCTACTAAAGTTTGCTGCCTTTTTTAAAATTCGTTTCTTTCTTTTTATCTATTTATTTAATGTATCTATTTTTATTGCTAAAGATAGATGTATTAATTTATCAACTTTTTTTGGGATTAACTTCTTTATCCTAAAAATTTGATAAACTTTCTTAAATTTATTAATCATAATCCAATGGATTTATGAGAAAGAGCTTTTAAATCTGACATTAAAACTAATTCTTTCTGAATCATTCAGCGATTTAAATAGATAAATTTTAAAGAATATAACATATTAAAGCATAATTTTTGATAATATCCTCCTTTTTATTTATCATTCTATATATTCCTCATCGTAATAGACTAAAAATAGAAAGTTTAAATTTTAAAAAAAGATCTTACGCAATTTTGAAAGTTCAGAGTCACTAATAATTATTAAAAAAGAAATTAAGAAAAGAATTTAATCTAGACTATTTACAAAGAGGGTATTTAAGTGATAATATTTAAGCATATGTAATTTATATTTAATATAATTAGTCTATTAGTGAACATTTAGCTCATCTTTACGAGTTATTGCTTTATCCTTTTAAACTTTTCTTACATTTTCATTATCAAACATTATCGAAACTATACCTTGAATATAAAATCTTGATTATCTAATCTCTTCATTAAGCAACTATTGTCTTGTCAATTATTTTGCACATTTTCGAAAAAAAAATTCTCTATTTTTTATTAAAATGTTTCCAATTTTATTTTTATTAATGATTCCTGATGCAACATTCTCTCCATAGATATACATACTTAATTTACAATTTCTTCATATTCTTTCAATTTAATTTTTTTATATTTCTTACTCTCATATTCTAATTATTTCATCACAAATGTCCGTTATTTCTCTTTTTACAATGAAGAATATATCTAAATATCTTTAAATGTAACTTATAATTCCAAGTCTGTTCTTTATTTTACGCATTTTATTCAAATTTCTTCATTTTAATTCATTATTTTCCATAATTATTCTAATATTATCTACTTATTATTAGCTAAAGCTTATTCATCTATGTAAGAAAAATTTTTATAAATAATGGTCTTACTTTATATCTTAGCTTAATCATGACCCAGAGTTTCATAGAATAAGCATCTTACTTTTTACCATCATCTAAAAATTGATGAATTTTCCTCTTTAAAGGTCTTCTTATTGCTACAAAATGGAATAATCAGCGCAAAATAAATAAATGATAGATTTCTATTTCTTAATACTTCTTATTCTTGTTTCTCTATCATTTAAAAGCAAATTACTCAGAAATACCTGCAGAAATTTTAATTGGTTTTTATTGTTAGGGTTTTAAATTTCTTATATTAAAAGTGATTTTACGCATAAGGTATTAACTTCCTTTAACTTATTAGTTTGGAATAACCAAAATAATTGGTCTGATTTAACTTCTTTAGTAACATTTATCCTTCAGTTCTTATATTATATCTTTCACATAATGCATACACTGGAACTTCTTTAGATAAATGGTTTTTTATATCTAATAAAAGAATAAGGGATAAAATTTGATATTTTAGTATTAGTTATAAAGTAGAAATAAGGATATGTTTGTAAGTAAATAGATATATAAATGATGGTATATTAATTAGTTTTATTTCATACTATCTAAAATTTATTTCTAGTTATTTATTTCAAGTTATATGCAAGCTTTTGTAAGTATATTCTATTCAAGTCTCTTGATAATTTATTTAATTTGATTTGAGCATTTGAATGAAAAATAAAAATAGGGATTTTAAATAATCTAATGCTATGACTTCTATATGGTATAAAATTACTTGAATGAAGATTTAAAGGTAAAATAAATATCCTATGTGGTTATTCTAGGAATTGTTAAAACTCTTCTTATTTATTTTAGCTGCTGCTCATATAAGTTAGGATAGAAATCCCTTCTTTTATTATTTAATCTTATTTAAACAAATAAAAGTGTTTCTTATATTTAAACATTGGAATAGCTTATTTACTTTAAACTAAAGGGAAATAAAATAAAGGTTATATAAACTTTTAATTTAAAGGCACTAAAAGTAGTTAACTAGTTCCTAAGCATGAAGATAATTAAGAAAATAAGTTTATAATATCTACTATTTAGTTATTTAGTAACTTTTAGTATAATTTAAAGATAATCAAATATTAAAGAAAACTATAAACAGTGCTAATTGTCATTAAGATTAAAGCATTTCTACTAAGAGTTACTAAATGGAAAATTATTGAGATTAAGTTATATTTATTTTAAGAACTAGACAAGAGGTTTGGATTTAATCATCAATAGTTATTTATAAGATTGATTATAGAATAAAGCTTTATATCTAATATAAATGAAAGAGGTAAGTTATTTATTGATTACATGGTATATTTAAAATTATATTAACTAAGAAATAGATTAATTATTATACTTAGTTGCTTTCCTTTTGACCATTTAATAGCTAAGTTGTGTATAATATTTAATGCAATCAATGGTTCTCGCAACAGTTGTATTTTTCAAAGTTATACTAATATTTCTAGATATATTCATATATTAAGAAATAAAAAGATATCAGTTTTACAGTATCTAATTTAAATAAGCCTTGGTTTAAAGTTTATTTTTAAGCAGACTATAAATAAGCTTAGTAAACACTTAAAATTAAGAAAATTTAACATATCCATAATTAAATCTCTTTGCACTATTTTAAATTAAATAACTAAAATTTATCTTTCAAATAAAAAGCTAAAATAAGGAATTGTTTTATCTTAAATTTAACTAGATATAATTTTTTATCCATTCCTAAACTATTATTTCATACTAAGACTAATAAATTTTAGTTTAATTATACTTATAATATATATTCATACCTAATATATAAATATAGGCAGAAAATATTAAAGAGTATAGAGAAGAAATGCAGGTATTATAAATAGCTTATAAATAGCTTATAAATAGCACTATATTTAAATATATAAAATAGTTAGGTGCAAAACTTTAATCCTTAATCTTTTAATTTTTATCATTTTAAGTAATGAATTTGAAACATTCTTAAGCCAATAACTAAGAATTTATTTCACTCAATGAGTTTTTAAGTGCTATTTAAATAATAAATTTGCTGTTCATGAATTACATCTCTGTAATATTTTTACTTGCTATTAAGATAGATTGATAATTTTTAAAACTAATAGCTAAAATAAGTTGGATACAAAATAAATAAAATACATAAAGATATATTAAAGAAAATATAATCTAAAGCATGTAAAATTATAAGATAATATCTAATAAAATAGTATAGCAAATTATATCTATTACTTAAATATATTTATTACCTATTTTCAACTCTTAATCATCTTAATTCTCTATCCTTAAAGAAAAAATAGAACTATTATTTCCTATGATTAGATATATACCATATAAATATATCTTTATTCATCTATATCAATAATATACTCCTAATTAAATAAATTACCATTCATTAAAATAACCTTAGCATATATCAAGCTTTTTTTCTAATTTTTAGCACTAATTTAAAAAATATAATAGAATGCAATATTCCAAAATTTAATGTTAGGCTTTTTATAAATTTAGAATATAATTCTATACACTAAACCATATAGAGGCTTATATTTAATTAGGAAACTCTTCTTTAAATCAACTAAAATAAAAATACTATAAAAATCAAGAGCAACAACAAAATTTGTTTTCTGTATTAAATTCTTAATTCAATCTAAATAAAAAAATAATAAAGTTTAAAACATTTCTTTTTTAAGAAAATCAGTTCAACAGAGTTAAATCTATTTTAAACAAGAGAAAAAGCAATAATTTTGCCTATATAAAATAAAATTTCCTTTTCTTAGCATCATAAAATTAAATTTTCTCTTTACTTAGAAATTAATATTACTTTATAAAAAGCTAGGCTTAGATGTTTATTTATAATAGATATTATTAAATTTAAATTATAAAAATTATTTAATAATAATATTCTATTTTCTTCTTTGCAAAAGATAGAAAAAATTAGTATTATTTAGGAAATTTGATATTTATAGATGAGGGTAAAAATTAAAATTTTATGATATATGAACTGAATAATTTTGATATGATCTTTATAAATAGTTAATTGATATACTATTTCTAAATTCTTTAATTTTCTTAAGGTATATATAAAATTTGATTTAACTATATGAGAAAATTTAAATTTCCTTAATTTAAGATTATTGTCTAAGCAAATTTTGTCGTTAGTTTAATAATGCAAATTTTCATTTATTTTCAAATAAAATACTTTTATCTTTCATATATCTTAATAAGCTAAAAGCACTAAAAATGTTTAATTAGATCATTAGATAAAATATTATTTACATCAATCAAAGGATTAAAAGCATTTCACTATTTAAAATACTAAAATTGTTCATAAAAAGCAAAATAAAAATAAGTTAAAGTAAGCTTTAATACATTAAGAGTATTTACAAAAGAAGCTATATATATTTAAAACAATAAATTAGAGTAAAATAGTTAATAAAAATAAATATTAGAAAGCATGCAAACACTTAGAAACTTTAAACTTTTTTAAATTCGCTAAATTATTTAAGTAAACCAAATTTTTAAGTATTAATTAAATGAATTTGGCTTCTTTTAGATTCAAAGCAATGAAATTTTAAGAAAAATATAAACTTTAAAAATAAGATAAATAAATTAAGAAAATTAGTAATAAGAAAGAAATAAAATAAGGAGTCAACGAAGCAAAAAAAGTTTTTACTGATTCCAAGTAAAATAGAGGACATAATTTTGTGATTATAATTATATAAAAATGAATTTTGAACAAAGAGACCAAAGTAAATTTGGTACCTAATTTAATATGAAATAAGGTAATATACAATTAGAAAATTAAATTTTAAATCTTCACTTTTGGTAAAAGCTTAGCCATAAATTCCCTTTGCATTTATTCTAAGGAAGCAAAGAATCAAAATATACTTAAATAAATAGAATTTTAAAATATCTATATATCAGTAATCAAAATTAAATTAATATAAAATTTATAAGCAAATATATAAGTATATATCTAATCTTAGATCCAAATTTCAAGATCTCACAACTAATAGTAGTGAATTTAATTTCTTAAGATATATAAAATTTGAATATTTTCTTTTGTTTTAAAACTTTATTAATAATTCCATCTTATATACTTTTTTCTTATTTGATCTAAATTAAAATATTTGTTCTAGATAGAAAATTAATTTCTTAGTTCTTCACTAGGATTTTTTTAGATAGATTTATTTAAATAAAGCTTTAAAAAGATTACTTGCTATAATTATCTTTTTTAGTTTAGCTCATTTAATGTAATTAAGCTACTATTTTTTTAAATATCTATTTTTCTCTTAAGCAAGATTTTCTAAATTTTAGTAAACTGAGTAATAAAATTGAATAACTTATCTGAGACTGCAAATATAAAATCTAAAGGTAAATAATTATTATGGTAAAATATTTGTTTAAATTAATATATGATAAATAAGGTTTTATATAGAATCCTTAAAGAATTTATAAAAAATATAAAACATTTATTTAAAACCAGAATTATTTAGCTTTCTCCTAAGCATTTAGTATAAATAATTATTAATCTAAACAAATAGTTATTTTTTAATTGTATCGATATTTATAATCTTCATCATTTTAGTTCCCAAACTTAAATTGTTTATTATTTAATTGTAAACATTATATTTACTCAAAGTTTTTCATAATATCCCATTTATCTATCTACATTAATCTAATTTATTAATTAACTAAGTTTTTAAGAAACAATTTAGTTAAAGAGATAAAAATTATTTATTTTATTTATAAACTTTTATATTAAATCTTTCAATTGTATTGACTACTAGCTATTAATTCATAAAGCTAACTAAGAAATATTTAGTTAACTATTTATGAATATTTATTTAAAAGGGAAAATAAAGTCTAGATATACAGACAATCTTTTATTTATTATTATTTCCTTGAGGATTTAACTTAAATTGTCTTAATTAATTAGTTATATTCAAAAATTCTATTTTATACTTTTTCTATTTCTAACTTAGTCTACTACCATAAGATTATTTACCTTTTCAATTATTTTTGTTGTCTAAAACTAATATTGGCTATTATATGTAAATATCTTAGATATAAAAGAATAAAAATAGATTGATAAATAAACTTTTAATTTAGCTTTTAGTTTATTTAATTATACATTTTAGATTTAAGTAAATTAGATAGCTTCATTTAAATCTAACTATTCTTTAAGAAAATCAATTAAATGTCGTAAGGAGATTATCTAATTATGACATTATTATCCAATACTAAAAATATTGCCAAGGAATTACTCAATCAAAATTAAAGCGCCACTAATTATCAATAAAAGCTTTTATAAACCTTTAATTTTCTTATCTCAAATTAATATTTTAGTCCAGGTTAGGTTAAAGAAACTATTCTCATACATTAAATATAAAAATATCGATAAAAAAAGGTAGATAAAGAACAAAAGTAATAGGAAAAAAACGTGGAAAAGATGAATTAGAAAGAAGATCCTTTTTGAAAAGGCTAAAATGAAAAAGAAATAAAAGAGTAAAAGGATAAAATAAAAGCTGTTTCTTAAATTAAATCAATTATTTTAAAGGAAAAGTTCTACGTATTTTATTAAGCTAAAGCATATAAATAATTTAATGACTCTAAAAATAATTTTGTGATGATATAAGAATAGAAACTAATAGGAAAGTGAGAGTAAATTTAGGGATCAGATTTATAATTTAAATTGCTAAAATATTTGGAATAAAATAATGGATTCATGAAAGTGTTATACGCTTTAATACTTAAAGATACTTTATAAATTAAAGTTTCTAAAATACTAGAATAATGATAATTTTCATATGAAGATCCAATTATATCAGAAGAAATAATTTCTTCTATCTAAATTGATCAAATCAAATAGCTAAAAGGAATTAAAGAACAAATTACTAAATGAATCTAAAGAAAAGAAAATAGAAAAAATAGTTTCCTCTTTGGAAATTAACATCTTCTTTATTGAATTTCTCTCACTCGAAAATATATAGATCTTTATAGTTTTGATAAATAAGAGTAGAAATTCTTAAAGTTAAGAAATAAAGATCTAAAAGATTATAATTTTAAGCTTTTAAATATGGAAGAGGTGAGTATTTGAGATGGAAATCCGGCAATAATAAAAGCAAACTTAATGGGTAAAAAAGGAAAGACTTTTTATTTAGAAAGTGAAAAATAAAATGAATCTAAATTATTTAAAGCAGAAAGATAATATTCAACTTGCTAAATTCTATAAAAGATTTACGGTTGTTATAACTGATAATACTAAATGTACGAATAGTTATAAAGGATGGATCAGAATATTATTGATAGTAAATATTTGTTTGAAATTAAAGAATAAAGTGATACTTAAAGTATGATAATTTTTATAGAATAAAGCTAAAATGAAGATTAAGCTGAATATATTAAAATTGATTTCTAGCTTTTGTCGAATAAACTAGATCAAGTTATAAAATATTAAAATCTAACTTTTCAATTAATTGCAAACCTATAGCGTGATTTCTCTCTCCTTTAAATTTTGTATGCTTTTATTTTAAAAAATTAATTATAACTAAATCTTGAGTAAGTTTTAAATTTACTTCCTTAAGTTAATCAAAAACATGTATCAGAAAAGTAATGAATTATTAATATGGTAGAAGAATAAAAATAATAATAGTTGAAGTAATATTTGAATGATTAAATAGTGGAATAAGAGGAGGATATGCTAAGATGTTTCTATATATTTGATAAGAAAAAAATAAAATTAAAAATGTAATTTTGAGGATTCTATATGACTTAGTTTTATATAGAGGAAACTAAAAAATCATAAAGATTTACTCTAATAAATAGGTTAGAAGAGATAGAGAATAATTAAGATATAAGAAATATAGAAAAGATAGAAATAAAAAGTGATACTAGTTAAGTAAGTTTATATGATAAAAAAAGGTAATTAAAATATAAACTCATATGTGATTGAAATTAGGGGAAAGAAATAGAGTATTTAGAATTTTGAGAAGCAAAATTGATTGAAAGAAAAAAATATTTAATTCAAGAACTAAAAAATGAAAGCTTATAAAAAGAAAGCTTATAAATATGTAGTTATATTGAAAAGAAATAGGCGGGTAAAGACGAAAATTAAGAAGACTGAATCTTACATCAAAATAATTAATTAAAGCAAACGTAAATTATTTTAGAATATTCAAAATAAGATATAAAATAGTTAGCTTAAGCATCCTTTTTAATCTAAAAAAAGGAAAGATAAGATAATTGATTTGAACTAACGTATAAAAAAATATAAGAAAAAATAGATGAAATATAATCTTAAGATAAATAGTAAAACCATAAATTTAGATTTATATAAGAAGATTTAATTTTATACTAATAAATTACTTAAGTTTTTGAAAGAAACTGAAAGAATTATGACAAAGAGTAAATAGATAAGTCACTTGAAATATATTAGTTTGCAAGTTAATTTATTCTAAAAAATAAAGTTGAGCAGCTCTCTAAATTAGATTTGCTAGAAATGAATATAAATGAAGAACAGAAAAAAGAAAACTTATTAATGAACTTTACAATTTAAAATGTTGTTTAGACTTAATAAAATTCTAATATTTTGATTTTTTAAAGAGTTTAATAAGATAATAACTGATATAATTTTAGAAAAATACCTAATAAAGAAATTATAAAGCTCTGTAAAAAATATTTAGATGAGGAAAATTAGAAATAAGAATTTATATAAAAACTTGATAATTTTGATTTGATACATCTAGTTTATCTAGTTTCCTTTTAAGAAATAGAAGAATTAACTTAGATTATAAATATTATAAATTACTTCTAAAGCTAACAAAATAGAAACTAAAAGTATATAGACTTCCTATAAAGTAACTAAATGGAAGAATTTTACTCTGAAGTAGAGCAAAAGTTAAGAGATGCCTATAATGACATAAGATATCTACTTTTTATAGATAATAAAAAGATAGTATATTGGATTTCTTTAAATTAGCAATATTAAAGCATGATATCTCCTTACTTTTTGGGATAAAATAATCCTAAAGTAATTTTTGATATTTTAGAGAAAAATAAAAATAATTGAAAATAAATTATAGTATAGTTTCGTTAATACAAATATAGAAATTCTTATTTATCATCGAATAATATTACAGAAGTCTATTTTAACCATTGTAGTGAATCAGACATTTTGTGAAAATTATAGCATAAATTTCCTGGATATACTTTATATGAAAAAATATACGAAACAAATAAAGTAGATATTTTAAAAGTGTCAACCTGATAAAAAGAAATTAGAATAATAAAATTTTTGAAATCAGCCAGAAATAATTAAAAAATTTAATAAATTATATAAAAACTATGAAATTCAGAGGAAATCTATAAAGAGTACTGTGTTCAAATTTATAACTATGATATATCTTAAAAAAATTAATATTGAATAGAAATGTAATACTGTGAACGAGGATCTTTGGATTAACTCATCAAAGATAGAAATGGATAAAATTTTGAGTTTGAATGAATTCAACAAATAACTTTGTTTCTTATAGATGCATTTGCTTTTCTATAGAATTTAGGAATTTCCCATTAAGACATAAAACCTCATAACATTTTTGTAGATAATGAAGGAAATTTAAAGATAGGAGACTTTGATTACTCAGATCCTTAAAGTTCAATTTAAGAATCTTAATCAGTTATTTATACTGAAGGCTATTAATCTCCATAAATAAATTTAAAAAATAGAAATTTATATAAATCAGATGTATTTTCTTTAGGAACTACTTTACTCGAAGTGATTACTCTTAAAAATCAAAATCTAAAATTGAATGAAGAAAAAAGAGATAATTAGGATCTATACGATTTAATAGGAAATTTAATCAACGATTATTATCCCAACTAAAATAGAGAACTTTTATAATGAATTCTATTTTTAATGCTTTAGTATAGTGAAGAAATGAGATGTGATTTTAAATAGTTATAGCAAGTTTATAGGAAGGAAAATATCGATTATTTAAAATATAATATAGAATAATATAATCTAAAATAAAAGTCATAAATATAAATCTTTAATGATTTCACTATTAAGAATGAATTTTCATAATAAAGTATATCTGAGCAGTAAAGTTAAAAATATTCAATTTATGGTTTAATTATAAATAATAATTAGTTAGTTGATAGAAATTAAATAACTTAAACATTTGAATCAACAAAACTACCAAAGGACAATTAAAAACATTCTAAACTTAGATCTACAATATAGTTATCTCACAGTTTAAAAAATGTTTTGTAAAATTTACAGAAAATAGAAAAAATTTCATATCTTAAGCTTGATGATTTAGAATCCCAATACTCTTAATTCTTTTATTTGATTTATTTATAGTAATAAAAGCTTTATACTTAGCAATATACTAAATACTTTATTTCTAGTTAAGTTGTCTATCAATCAAAAGTTTATGTTGGCTAAGTAAATGAACAATTATTTCCTGAAGGTATAGGAAGACTTTTGTAAGAAGAAACTTATTATGAAGGAGAGTTTAGAAATGGATTTAAAAATGGAAATGGACTTTTAATAAACTTAGAAAAGAAAATGATAGAAAGAGTTTATTATGACTATGATAAAAAAATATACTCCTAACTAATATTAAATCCAAATTAGAGCCTAGATATAATATTTTAAGATAAAAAATAATTTCCTCAAATATTTATAAATGATAGAATGACTATGGAACTAGTAGAAAGATTTACAGAAATAATGAATACAAAAATACTTATAGAAAATAATAAAATTAATTTAATAAATATAAATGAATAAGAAATATATGAAGGAGAAATAGATTCAAAATAAGAACCACATGGATATGGAAGAATCTTCAATTAGTAAGAATAGAACTATTATTAGGGATTCTTTATTAATGGTTAAAAGCATGGAAAAGGTATTTTAATAGACTTGAAAGATCAAAAAACATTTAAAGCCAAATACATTTTTAATAAACTTTAATATAAAAAGATTTTATCTTATCTAGATTAATTTGAAAATATAAGAAAGGGAGATAAAAAAATTATAAAATGATTTTCTTAATACAAAAAACTGAAAAATATATGAAACGAAGAAAAATATCTTAGTTAATAAGATCTTTAAAAAAATAGTTAAAACATATAAAGCTTTTTATTTAAATGAATGTTTCAAACGTGAAAAAAAACAAACCAATTAGTTGAAAGTTAAAATATAATAATTGACTTATGGTATTTTTATATTACTAAATAAATAAAAAAGATAAAAATAAATATCAGAAGATTAAATAAAATCCTTTTGATCAAAATAATAGAAATGTATTTTAATTTATAGCAAGAAATTGATATAAAATGCTAATAAAATATTATATCTAAAAACTAAAAGTTAGAAAATGAATTTTTTAGAAATATAAATCAAACTTCTATAAAATAAGCTAAGTAAAAAATTTAATAGTTACAATATTTGAAATGATATTTTACAAAAATGTGAATGAATTAAAATTTTCAAATATAGAGTGATTAATTAGTTTTAAATAGAATAATTGATAGAAACTTTACTCAAAAATAATTAACATCTCAATAGTAATAAAATAAAGAAAATTACAATGAATGAAAAGATTAAAATTACAACTTTTTAAGTGGTATTTTATTAAATTACGATGAAAGCAAAATATAAGGAATTCTTGAAAAAGAAAATTATTTTTAAAAAGTAGTTGAATATTATTCAAATGGAGAAAGCTATTAGGGTGATTAGTTAAAAGAATTAAGACATGGATAAGGAAAATATAAATATAAAAATGGAAATATTTATGAAGGATAATGGTCTTAAGGGAAAAGATAAGGAAAAGGAAGTTAGCTTTTTTTTAATGGAGATATTTATGAAGGCGATTGACAATAGAATTTAAAGCACGGATGAGGAAAATATACATTTTAAAAAGGAGGATTTTATGAAGGACAATGATTTGAAGATAAAAGATAAGGAAAAGGCATTGAAATCTTAATAAATGGAGATATTTATGAAGGCGATTGGGTATAAGATTTAAAGTAGGGATTAGGAAAATTTACATTTTAAAAAGGAGGATTTTATGAAGGATAATGATTTGAAGATAAAAGATAAGGAAAAGGCATTGAAATCTTAATAAATGGAGATATTTATGAAGGCGATTGGGTATAAGATTTAAAGTAGGGATTAGGAAAATTTACATTTTAAAAAGGAGGATTTTATGAAGGATAATGATTTGAAGATAAAAGATAAGGAAAAGGCATTGAAATCTTAATAAATGGAGATATTTATGAAGGATAATGATTCGAAGGAATAAGATAAGGAAAAGAAAGCGAGATTTTTATAAATGGTGATGTTTATAAAGAAATTTAGGTGGATAATAAGTTCGCTACGAAAAAATAATAAATTTAACTATTTTAATTTAATATATATTTAGTTAATAAATAGATTTAAAATGTTTAAAATTTCTGTCATTTTATTTATTTATCTCTTCATTTTTTTAATTTTAATCATTAATCAAATTATCCTATTTTTCTAATAACGCATAATTTAATTTTAGGATTTAAATTTCTTACAAAATATTAAAGTTATTTTCTTCTATCTATTTCTATAGTTATTTTTTATTTAAAAAATAATGATATAGATATACTTATTTATTTTTTAACTAGAGTAAATCATAATTTTTTATACAATAAAATCCATAATGTGAGTATTCAAGCTATACTAGGAAGTGTATTAAATAGTTCGCAACTTTATGAAATTTTGTATCTAAAGCAATTATATTAAAAACATTAAAAAAATGAAATAGAGACTTTAATATTCTTCTTTATTCATTTCTAAGATAAAAATGACCAACTTATCTTGATTATCTATTAAATAAGTTTTATAAAGCTATTATTAAGAGTAAACTTATTTTCTAATAGAAAATATTTGCTAACTCTATCATTTTCAAGTATTTTTAAAATATTGTAACTAATTGCAAATTATTTTTTAACTATTTTTGATTATCACTATTCATTTATTCAAAAATTGTAATATCAGAGCAAGAATTTTATTAATGTTTACTTTTATCTTAAAATAAAATTTTATATTCTATATTGCAATATAGTAATTTTTTGCTAAATAATCTAAAACTACATGAAAGTTTCTTAGATCGAAGTTTTTCCTGTAAGTGCATTTGCCAGAATTAAAATTTTATTATATCATATTTTATTTTATAATCCACTAAGATTATTTTAGTACTAATTTATTATTAATATTTTTCTTTTGAAAGTAAAGTTACATTAAATCTATTGCAATTGAGAGGAATTATTTTTAATATTTAACAATATTATGAAAGTTTAGTTTATTAATTATAGTTTACTATGTACATTCTTATCAGTATGCTATGCATCTTTAGCTATAATTATAAGCATTTTCTAAATAAATAATTATTCATCTCAATATAGTTACAAATTAATCTATCTTGCATTAAAAATTGATTCTTCAAATATCTAACTTTTGTTTTAAAGCAGATTTAATTCATATTTATCAGTGAAAATATTTGATTTATTCTATTTAAAAAATTTGCATGTTACTTTTATGATATTTAAATACAAATTTCATCAGAAAACTACAAAAGTTTATCTAACTAAGTTGCAAAAGTTTTTAAAGAATATTAGATAAAAGTTGATTCTAAAATATTTTTAAATACTGAATAACAACTCTTAGAATAATAGCATGAATTGAATAATGTTGATTTACTTATAAAATCTAGTATCAAAATGCAAATAAGCTTTCCTTTTGGAACAAAATTCAAATATAGAGAATTAGATGTGATTCATTATAATGTAATTATATATAACTATTTTAGACTACATAAATAATCAATTAGTTACTACCTTTATTATATTTTCTCTTCAAGTACAAAATTTGAAAGAGGAAGCTTTTCTTACTTCTCTCTTGATTTAACGATTGAATAAGCTATCATAATCATGAATAGTTTATTTTTTAAATAAATATTAATAAGGATTCATAATCTTACTTTGTTTAAGAATCTGGCTAGATTTTAAAAATCGATTTTATAAAATATTTTTAGGGTAAAATTTATAAATCATTTGATCTTCCGTCTTTCAATCACTTTTATTTATATTTTACCAAGTTAGAGAATTTCTTAATTTTCTAAAGTAATATATAACATTTAATTAGCTTTCTATTCATCTTCTTTTTTTAATACTCTAATTCATTACTATTTATTTTACAATTTTTTTCTAGTTTTTTAAACTATTTATTAGTTGATAATTTCACTATGTTAAGCCTTATTTCTTCAAAACTCAAAGGTAGAAACTATGAAATTAAATTGAAAAAACCTTTTTAAATAATTACTAAAATATCATCAATTATGTATTTTTTCATTAGCATTTGATAGTTTAAAGCATTATTTTCATAATTTTTTTAATTGAAGAGGTTTAGATACAATATAACTATTTTTTCAAGTATTAATGCTTTTTATTTCTGATTTAAATAAAAATATTCTTATATAATTTAATTTAGAATAATTATACAACTTGTTTAAATATTTCTTCTATAATTACTTCAATTTTCTACCTTTTTTGATATAATTTATAAATATTTATTTTATGCAAAGCTATATTAAGTTATTATGTTGTAATGTTTTGCTTATTTCACAGTTTTAATAATTGTATTTATTCTTAATTATAATTAATATTATTTTATCTTTTATGTTGTAGATATTTTTAATTAGAGGGATGAATAGTAGTTTTATAAATCTTTTTAGTTAGTCTTCTAATAAATATTTATTATGTAAAACTATAAAAAAATTTAGCTGATAAAGCGCTAAGCATCTTGATGAAATGCAACTCTTTTAATATATTATGAAAATCATTAACGAAAGTCACCTCTTGCTAAACATTCACTTGAAAGTCTTTTCTTTTTAATAACGTGAACAGATTACTAACCTAAAGACCATAATATCTAGAATTTTTCAGGATAAATGCACCCGATGCCTCCAGTTCTGTTTCTTTTATCTCCGCTAAGATTTCGCTTAGTTCTTCACACACGGATACTTCTTGATACCAAAGTTTAAATAAACCTCATTGGATAGATTGATCCTCACTATTTAAATTAAACTGTTTAATAGTAATAGAATACTATAAAAATATAATCTAATAATATACATTAAGTAATTTAAATTAAATCTATTAGCATAAACATTTAATTAAACTAAGGGATAGTGTTTTAGAATTAATCTATTTAAAAAGCAGAAGGAGATATAACATTCGTTTTAAAGATTCAGTTCATAAAAACTTTAGTCAATTAATTAAGTGAAAAATGAGGACATTGATGTAGTCTATGGTAAAAATACGACTAGAGAATAGCTAATTAAAGAAGGAATTTAAAAGTAAATCCGAAATATAAGAGGTTAACATGCAAATAAAATAAAAAATGAGAGAAAAAATCAGTTTTACATAATACGTAATCAATAATCCAGTAAAAATAATTTAATTGATACCCTATGGATATTGAAAAATAATAAAAACCAATTTGAACCTATAATCAGAGTAATTTATTAAGATATTGAGACTGAAAAGCAAGAAAAGAATAACTAATAAGAAAAATAAGAAATTTAAAAAAAGTAAAGAATAGAGGAAAATTTATTTTGGAATGAACTAAGAGGAAACATTGTTCTGCAAGAAGAAAAAATAATAAGAGAAAATTGTAAATATTGAAATAATTTTAAAATTAAATAGAACTTTAATTATAGCTTAAGAAGTGAAGGAATTCATTGAAAAATAAGTAGAAGCTGTTTTTATATTAGAGCTTCTATAAGTAACATTATTGGAATAATAGAAGCTGGAAATATATTATTAAGAGTAGTAAAAATTAATAAATAATTTTTATAAAAACCTGATAATTCGAACAAATTTAATTAAGAAGGGTAATGTAAAGCAAACTACAGTAAATTAAATTGATTGTGTTAAGTCTGAAAGTTTTATTCGGAGAAGAATTGTAAAAGAATATATTGAAAAAATTAAGATAAAGAAATGAGATTAATGTAAAATTATTAAACTAATAAAAGAAAATTAGAAATATAAGTTTAAGATATAAAATAAAAATCATCAAAGAATTGAATAATCTAAAAAAAGTATGAAATTCAGAGGAAAAATATAAAGAATATTGTGTTTAAATTTATATCTTCATATTTAATGCTTTAACATGATGAAGAGATAGCAAAGTACTAATTTAAAATTTTCTAAAATCACTTAAACGATATAGTTATCTCACAGTTTAAAAAATGTTTTGTAAAATTTACAGAAAATAGAAAAAATTTCTTATCTTAAGCTTGATGATTTAGAATCCCAATACTCTTAATTCTTTTATTTGATTTATTTATAGTAATAAAAGCTTTATACTTAGCAATATACTAAATACTTTATTTCTAGTTAAGTTGTCTATCAATCAAAAGTTTATGTTGGCTAAGTAAATGAACAATTATTTCCTGAAGGTATAGGAAGACTTTTGTAAGAAGAAACTTATTATGAAGGAGAGTTTAGAAATGGATTTAAAAATGGAAATGGACTTTTAATAAACTTAGAAAAGAAAATGATAGAAAGAGTTTATTATGACTATGATAAAAAAATATACTCCTAACTAATATTAAATCCAAATTAGAGCCTAGATATAATATTTTAAGATAAAAAATAATTTCCTCAAATATTTATAAATGATAGAATGACTATGGAACTAGTAGAAAGATTTACAGAAATAATGAATACAAAAATACTTATAGAAAATAATAAAATTAATTTAATAAATATAAATGAATAAGAAATATATGAAGGAGAAATAGATTCAAAATAAGAACCACATGGATATGGAAGAATCTTCAATTAGTAAGAATAGAACTATTATTAGGGATTCTTTATTAATGGTTAAAAGCATGGAAAAGGTATTTTAATAGATTTGAGAAATAAAACAGCATATGTAGGAAAATATTAAATTAAATTAAAGTGTTAAAGAAGGATCATCTACTTAAGAGCTTCCTACTACCCTATCCAACCAATAGGAACTTGATCTCTAGGTGGTCTTCTCCTCCCTTATCTGTCAAGTTTTTGGAATAGTTGTCTCTTCATATAGCTTGCTTTCTTCTTATAAATTTCTCCATTCCTGGTTGGGTAAAATTAGGTTAGGTCATTCCATATTTTCTATTAAATCTTCTTTCTCTTCCATCATCGTCTCCATAGGTGATCTGTTCTCCTGCAGATGTAACATTTTTTCCTAAAATATTTCTCTTTAGTTTTTTCAATTGGCTTATTATTCTCTTATTCGATCTCAACTGGGATAGATTGCATAGCCTATTATTTTACACTTGTCTCTAATTTTTCCAATTTTATATGAATATTTTCATTCGATTCGTATAATTGTTCCAGCTGTCTATCGAATTCGTCAATTCTGATATTCATTGCAGCCTGTTTTAAGTTTCTAGGAGCATGGGCTTCCTCATCTTCTAAATGCTCTTGCTGTTCTTAAGCTAGTTCTTCAATCTGTTTTTCCAGATCTTTATTTTTTCCTATTAATGCTAAGATAAGCTTAGCCATAGCCTCCTTCGTCATTCCTAAGATTTGTTCTTTATTGAGATCTCCGAAATCCATGTAGGGGTTGAATGTCCTAATCTAGGCCTGAAAGTTACTAATCTTTTGCTTCTTGGGAAGGTCCTCAGTCGATATTGTTGCATGTTAGTGTTTCTAGGGTTGTCTGGGAGTGTTGTTTAGAGTTGCTCCTATATGGTTTAAGAAGAAGGTTAGTTTTTGGAAGATGACGTGTGGTGTTTAGAAATTTAGGTTTTCTGCTTCCTCTCTTCCTTTTTAGCTTAGAAAGAGGTGGTATAGAAGCCTTTTTTGAAACCTTCTACCATATTTTTGTGCGAAAATATATTTTTGATAAATCTTAAAGGAAAAAGATTATTTAAGAAAAAATTGAATTTTTAAATATTAGAAAATGAAAAAAAAGTTTGTAAAATGATCTTTTCAATATAAGAAACTGAAAAAATATAAAATATAGGGTAAGATTTAAGTTAATAGGATCTGCAAAACTGTTTAAATATCATATAATCAAAGATATTCTACTACACAAATTAACGTTTACTCTATCGGAAAAAATACTCCAATTAAACAAAGAAGCTCCAATTATACAGCATGTAATTAACGAATTCAATAAGAAATGAATGGGAATCGACCTATCGGAAACTCTCAGATAAAAAAAATCAAAAATCCTCTGGACTTATGATAAACAAGATCCAAGCAAATATGAAGTTTCTTTTATTTTACATTAAACTCTTGATTTGTGATTAACCAAATAAAGTTGAAGTCACGTATATTAATTATTATTATTATAAATTGCTTTACCTAAAAATATTATATAAAATAAAGGTATGGAGATTTTAAGCAATAATTTTTCAATTATATAAGCGCTTAGAACATTTCTCAAAAAGTAAGATTCTAGCATAAAAATAGTTTTCAATGGATGACATTTCATAATTTAATTTCATAAATTTAATTGATGAAATATTAAGTTAGCATAAAGCTCAGGATTATAGGCTTTCAAGTTGTATAGTATCAAAAAAGTCGATGGAAAAAAATCTATAGCATTACATATTAAAAATTACCAAAATTAAGTGACGCGGATAAGAGCGATAAGACGGTGAAAGATTTGATATGATTTTTATCAAAAATCAAATAGATTAGGATTGATTAAAAGATTTTGCTTTAAAAGTCTTTTAGCATTAAAATAGAAATTTTTGAAAAGAAACTTGAATTTAAAGATATTGTATAAAAAAATTAAAAATTCTAAAGATTATAAAAAATTAAATACATATATAAATAAAAATGTCAGAAAAATTTGATTTTAATGATCATATGAAGATAATTCCTGATAATAAATAATACATTGACGATATTAGATTCAGGAATATCAATGACAAAATTGAAAAAAATATAGATAATTTTCGAAACTAATATAATTCTAATTTTAGTAGGAAAAAAGATTTATTAGCGATATAATAACTATATAAAAAGAATATACGAAAAATAATAAAATAGGTGCTAATTAATTTAGAAATTTTAACATTTTGGGAATTAATAAAATTTATATTGCATTATTTTCAATTTTTTTAATTTAAAAGAAGTAAATTTATCTTAAAGAAAGAATAATCAAATTACTGAAATAGATGTGTAAAGACAGAATTTATTAAGAGTATAGTTATTTAATTTTAATTTAAAACTACGATTAATGTGTTAAGAAAAATCCTTTATTAGTTTCGATAAATAAGCATTTTCTCAATTGATAAAAAAGAAAATAAAAGTGAACTGAAAACTTAAGGTCATCTGTATTCATAATCATCATTCTAAAAATATTTGATAAAATAATTTCTTAAAGACTTGCTGATACATTAGCAAATATAAGTTTATAAATAGAAATAATTTACAAGAAAGTGATGAATTAATTATGAAATATGTTATCCAAATTAATAATTGACTTACTAAGGTAATTACTTAAAATGCAGTTTCATCTTTCAAATTTTATAGAAGAAAAAATGTATAAGCTATTAGCAGAAGATAACTATTTAACTATTTACATAGTAGAAATTACATTATCTTTACTCATTTTTCCTTAAATCAAAAAGATTTTTTTAGATAAATAAATAAATTGGATTTTAGAGCGCGTAACACCTCGTTGGTGCGCAGCTCTTTAAATTAATTTTATTTAATGTCGAAAAATAAAATTTAATAAGTCTCTCTATCCTTTTTTTCTCTTCCTGCAGTGCGAGCATGCAATTTAACTTTCCAAAACATAGGGTATAATATGCGATTACAGCTACATCTTTTCCCCGACCTATGATGAAGAAGATTTTCTCCTGGCATTCTGAGTTCTCCAGCCTGCTAAATCTTCCTTCTAGGAGTTTCTTGTTATTGGTTTCTCTTTCTAATATTTATCCTCCTTCCGCGCTCATTTTTAGTTGCCTTGCTGGACGTCCAAGCAGCATCCGAAGGAAAGGGCTTTCCACCCTATTAAAATTTAATTATATAATAATTGATTGCATTAGTGATGGGCTGTTTTAAGAAATTTAGCTTGGCTCAGTTCTTGTTATTTATCGATCGTAAAGTTATTATTGAGTACTTAAAAGTTTTTTAACTCCCTTTTAATTTTGAAGACTTTTAATGATTAAAAAATTTGGCAGATAAATATATATGAATTATCATGCAATTATTTATTTGAGTTAATCTAAAACTTAAAAAATGTATATGTGCATCTACTTTGAAAGCAAAGTAAAAAATTTGAAGAATAAAATTTAATGGAAAGCTATAGGTTTAAAAATATAAGGAGCTTAGTTAGTAATTTATCTAGGAAATAGTTAAGGCCATAACAAGGAATGTAGAACTTAACGATAAAAATATTATAGTAAGGTAGAAATTATTAGAATGAATTATTATTTTATATCCAAATAATAGGAAATCCCTCCTTTTAGCAAGAATCAGATTAATTGTTGTCTTTACTTCCAAAATCAGAGTAATATCAGTAGCATATGATTGATTTATTTATAATTAATAAAAAAATAAAACTTAATGAGCATATAACACAAAATAAAGTTCTAATGCATGTACTTAAAGTTCAAATTATTGATTAAATAAATAATAAATAAATTTGATTATAGAGCGCGTAACACCTCGTTGATGCGCAGCTCTTTCCATATCTCAATATATGTCCGTTTCTTCAAGTAAGCGTAATAGAAATTCTTCTCTTATTAGTTACATATCTTCCCCATTTTCCTCTAAATTATCTCTTTTTCTTCTGTCTTCTATCTATCTACACTTTATTAGAGCTTTGTTGCAAGCTTAATTTATTTTTTCTTACATATCTTACTAATTTTCATTTTTAATTTTTTTCTTTTTGATTAAACTTTTATACACTCATAAAAATTATCCTTTTCCTGCTCTATAATATTTTCTTTTTTTTCATCAATTTTTTTCTATGTATCTCTTTTCCCTTTTTTCTAATATATCTTTGATATAATTTTTTATTATTAAGTCAGTTTTACCTCTTTTTTACTCTTTTTAAGTTTTAATGAATTTCTCGAATTTGGCCGTACCTCATATTATATCAAATAGTTCCATTCATTATCTCTCTACTCCTATTGCTCTTAAATTTCAAATACATATTTATTTTCCTTCTTTGTATTTTGAAAAGTTTTCTATGATATGCCTTTCATTTTTTCTTTTATCATTACAGAAAGGGCATTAATTTGTCATAACATGGTTTCTTTCTTTTAAGCAATCCTAACTCCCATTACATATCGTTCTTATTCTAAATATGTAGCATATTTCTTCTTTTCTATTCTTAATGTATCTCAGGTAGTTGGGTGATCCTACTACATATTCATCAAATCATGTTTCTATATTGTAATTTTGTTATCATTTACCCCATACTTTCTCTATATCCTATGTATACTCTATATTCTCATATTGCACGATTAATACTTTTCTTCCCTTTTGAATTGCTATTATCATCATCTATAAATATTTTTTTGTCCTCAATTTTTAATTCTAATTCTATTGCCGTGCAATATTATTCAAGTATAAATTTCTTTTCTTTAATTAAGTCGAACATTAATTCATCTACTGTTTTTCCTTTGTTACCTATTAATTTGCCTCTTAATCTCAACGTTTTTTGTCATAGGTAAGTTTAGATTTCATAAAATGCAGTTCGTGTTCTAACACCTAATTTTGCACTTAAAATGGGGCGTCTATGATTATTCAGAAAGATCTTCTCTATATTATTTCTAATTGCTCCATCACTTATTTTTCTACAAATTATTCTTAATATAAGATCACTTCTGTCCCATAACTGAAAATTGAGCTTACGAAGGTTTTTATCGTTATTCCTGCATTATATGGTGTTAATCCTTATAAATTGTTATTTTTCCCAGTAAACATGTTTACATCTTTTATGCTGCTTCTAGTCTATTCTCCATGTGTTTTCAAAACTTATGTTCTCTTCTATTATATGGCCTAGTTACTAAAAGGTTGTTACTCTTTCAATCCTTAAATTTTCCACCTCGATATTATTTCCAATATTTTCTGAGTTACTATTTTCTGCTACTTTTCATATCATTCATTTTGTTTTATCTGCGATTTCCAATTTGTACTTTTCTGCCCATGAGGTTAAATTTTCGATTACTTCCTCTAATTATTCTTATTCACTTATATAGGCTAGGCCATCTGTGTATGCAAAATATTCTGCATATATTTCTTATGTTCATCCCTCTTCGTTTTTATATTCTATTGTAATAATAATGTACAATATTTTCGAAATGTTTGCAGAATAATTACTATATTATTGATAAAGAAAAAATGCTTTAAATTAAATAAAAATAAAAAATTAGCTTTAAATTTTAAAATCTCCAACTTTAATGACTGTCACTATTTGGATAAAATTCGCTTCCAATTCCTCCTTTTTGTTTTTCGCATCACTATCCTTCGAAAATATATCCATCTTTATGTTTATGCTTTCCATTTCCATGTTTTAAATCTTATTATCAATAACCTTCGTAAATATCTCCATTCATATAAAAATAAATTCCTTTTCCTTATTTTTTTCCTTCACATCACTGTCCTTCATACATATCTCCATTTTAATATTCATACTTTCCGAGGCCATGTAATTTACCTTAAAATCATTCACCTTCATAACTATTTCCATTTTAGTAAATCTAGCTACCTTTTCCTTATTTTTTTCCTTCATATCACTGTCCTTCATACATATCTCCATTTTAATATTCATACTTTCCGAGGCCATGTAATTTACCTTAAAATCAATCACCTTCGTAAATATCTCTATTTTGGTAATTTTATTTTCCTTTTCCATGTTTTTTATCTTAAAACCAATAACCTTCATAGCTATCTCCATTTAAATAAATCGCATTACCTTATCCTTATTTTTTTCCTTCATATCATTATCCTTCGTAAATATCTCCATTTTTAAATTAATACTTTCCTTTTCCATGCTTTAAATCTTAAAATCAGACCCCTTCATAACTATCACCATTTGAATAAAACTCTCTTCCATTTCCTTATCTTTTTCCATCAAATCACTATCCCTCATAAATGTCTCCGTTTATAGATTTAAATTTCCCTTCTCCATATTATTTGTCTTAATATCAATCACCTTCATAAGTATCTCCATTTATTACATACTAAATTACTTTTTAAACTTCATTTTTCTTTTCAAATATTACTATCAAGCTTCTATCCTTTTTATTTAAAATTAATTCATTTTAAAATTAGTTATTTTAATCTCAGTCTTTACTTCCACTTATTTCATTTTTATACTATTGCGGTAAAATTAATTTTTCTGTTAATTCTTTTTCAACCAATTTGTTAATTGTCATTTTTTTACTAAGGATTTAAAAACTTGCATTATATAACGATTTTTCAAAATATAGTTTCATTTACTTTAATTTTAAAGCTTTATCTTTAGTTTTATACTTTAAATTTTGATTGAATTTTCAATAATATTCTAATTCTTCTTTACAATTTTAAAATATCATACCTTTTTATTTTCTTTTAACGGATTTTTGTTATAGATTAACGAATATTTCTATTATTAAACTTAGAAAATATTTATTTATATCACTACTTTTTAATTTTGTTTGTTGGCTTTATTTTGTAATAAAAAACTACCATAAGTCTATTATTTAATTTTCTCTTTCAACCACTATGATAGTTTGCTTTATTGTAGAGAAAATTTACTAAAATAATTCGTTTTATATGATATTTAAACAGTTTTGCAGATCCTATTAACTTAAATCTTACCCTATATTTTATATTTTTTTCAGTTTCTTATATTGAAAAGATCATTTTACAAACTTTTTTTCTCATTTTCTAATATTTAAAAATTCAATTTTTTCTTAAATAATCTTTTTCCTTTAAGATTTATCAAAAATGTATTTTCCTACATATGCTGTTTTATTTCTCAAATCTATTAAAATACCTTTTCCATGCTTTTAACCATTAATAAAGAATCCCTAATAATAGTTCTATTCTTACTAATTGAAGATTCTTCCATATCCATGTGGTTCTTATTTTGAATCTATTTCTCCTTCATATATTTCTTATTCATTTATATTTATTAAATTAATTTTATTATTTTCTATAAGTATTTTTGTATTCATTATTTCTGTAAATCTTTCTACTAGTTCCATAGTCATTCTATCATTTATAAATATTTGAGGAAATTATTTTTTATCTTAAAATATTATATCTAGGCTCTAATTTGGATTTAATATTAGTTAGGAGTATATTTTTTTATCATAGTCATAATAAACTCTTTCTATCATTTTCTTTTCTAAGTTTATTAAAAGTCCATTTCCATTTTTAAATCCATTTCTAAACTCTCCTTCATAATAAGTTTCTTCTTACAAAAGTCTTCCTATACCTTCAGGAAATAATTGTTCATTTACTTAGCCAACATAAACTTTTGATTGATAGACAACTTAACTAGAAATAAAGTATTTAGTATATTGCTAAGTATAAAGCTTTTATTACTATAAATAAATCAAATAAAAGAATTAAGAGTATTGGGATTCTAAATCATCAAGCTTAAGATAAGAAATTTTTTCTATTTTCTGTAATGTTTTTAGCACTTTTTTTAGGTTTTAAGATAATTATATTGTTTATGTTATTTTAGAAGTTTTTAAATTAGTACTTTGTTATGTTATTCATTTAGATGTTTAAGCTACATATTTTTTATCAACTAACGAAGTATTACTAAAAAATAATCCAAAATTTAAATTTTCCTAGTTAAATTAATTAGATATACTTTATTATGAAAATTCATTCTTAATAGTGAAATCATTAAAGATTTATATTTATGACTTTTATTTTAGATTATATTATTCTATATTATATTTTAAATAATCGATATTTTCCTTCCTATAAACTTGCTATAACTATTTAAAATCACATCTCATTTCTTCACTATACTAAAGCATTAAAAATAGGATTCATTATAAAAGTTCTCTATTTTAGTTGGGATAATAATCATTGATTAAATTTCCTATTAAATCGTATAATTCTTAATTATCTCTTTTTTCTTCATTCAATTTTAGATTTTGATTTTTAAGAGTAACCACTTCGAGTAAAGTAGTTCCTAAAGAAAATACATCTGATTTATATAAATTTCTATTTTTTAAATTTATTTATGGAGATTAATAGCCTACAGTATAAATAACTGATTAAGATTCTTAAATTGAACTTTAAGGATCTGAGTAATCAAAGTCTCCTATCTTTAAATTTCCTTCATTATCTACAAAAATGTTATGAGATTTTATGTCTTAATGGGAAATTCCTAAATTCTATAGAAAAGCAAATGCATCTATAAGAAACAAAGTTATTTGTTGAATTCATTCAAACTCAAAATTTTATCCATTTCTATTTTTGATGAGTTAATCCAAAGACCCTTGTTCGCAGTACTACATTTCTATTCAATATTAATTTTTTTAAGATATATCATAGTTATAAATTTGAACACAGTACTCTTTATAGATTTCCTCTGAATTTCATAATTTTTATATAATTTATTAAATTTTTTAATTATTTCTGGCTGATTTCAAAAATTTTATTATTCTAATTTCTTTTTATCAGGTTGACACTTTTAAAATATCTACTTTATTTGTTTCGTATATTTTTTCATATAAAGTATATCCAGGAAATTTATGCTAGAATTTTCACAAAATGTCTGATTCACTACAATGATTAAAATAGACTTCTGTAATATTATTCGATGATAAATAAGAATTTCTATATTTGTATTAACGAAACTATACTATAATTTATTTTCAATTATTTTTATTTTTCTCTAAAATATCAAAAATTACTTTAGGATTATTTTATCCCAAAAAGTAAGGAGATATCATGCTTTAATATTGCTAATTTAAAGAAATCCAATATACCATCTTTTTATTATCTATAAAAAGTAGATATCTTATGTCATTATAGGCATCTCTTAACTTTTGCTCTACTTCAGAGTAAAATTCTTCCATTTAATTACTTTATAGGAAGTCTATATACTTTTAGTTTCTATTTTGTTAGCTTTAGAAGTAATTTATAATATTTATAATCTAAGTTAATTCTTTTATTTCTTAAAAGGAAACTAGATAAACTAGATGTATCAAATCAAAATTATTAAGTTTCTGTATAAACTCTTATTTCTAATTTTCTTCTTCTAAATAATCTCTACATTACTTTATAATTTCTTAATTAAGTATTTTTCTAAAATTATATCAGTTATTATTGTATTCAACTCTTTAGAAAATTAGAAAATTAGAATATTCTTAAGATTAAAAAATGTGAGATATTGTAAAATACATTATTAAGTTTTCTTTTTGTTGCTCTATATCCAAATTTATTTCTAATAAATCTAATTTAGATATTTACTCAGCTCTACTTTTTAGAATAAATTAGCCTAAAAATTAATATATTTAATTTATCTTCTCTGTTTACTATGAATCGTATTTTTATCAGTTCTTTTTATAAATTTATGTAATTTATTAGTATAATATTAAATCTTCTTATACAAATCTAAATGCTTATTTTTATTATTTATCTTCAGCTTATATTTCAACTACCTTTTCTCATATTATTTAATATATTATTTCAAATCAATTTTCTTTTCTATCATTTTATCAGATCTAAAGACTTGTTTAAATTAACTACTCAGAGTCTTCATTTATCTACTCTAATATCATTTATTTTTGCTTGAACTAACTATTTTGATATAAAATTCAATCTTCTTAATTTTCTTCTTTACTCATTTTTTTCCTTTCAATATAACTACATATTTTTAAACTTTCTTTCTATAAAGTTTCATTTTTTATCTCTTGAAGTAAATATTTTTTTCTTTCAATCATTCTTTCTTCTCAAAATTCTAAATATTCATCTTCGATTATTTGACTTCAATCACATATATTTTAGTATTTTATTAATTTTTCTTTATCATATAAACTTACTTAACTAGTATCACTTTTTATTTCTATTCTTTATATATTTCTTATATCTTAATACCTCTCTAATTCTTCTAAATTATTCATAAGACTAAATCTTTATGATTTTTTATTTTCCTCTATATAAAACTAAGTCATATAGAATCCTCAAAACTACATTCTGTATTTTATATTTTTTCTATCAAATATATAGAATTATCTTAACATATCATCCTCTAATCTCATTATGTAATAATCTAAATATTATTTTAACTCTTATTTTTTGTATTCTTCTATCATATTAATAATTCTATATTTATCCGATACATTTTTCTGATTAATTTTAGGAAATAAATTTAAAATTTCTTCAAGATTTTTTTATAATCTATTTTATAAAGCGAATGCATATAAAATCTAAAGGAAGGAGAAGTTCTATTCTAGAAATTTTATTAAATGCTAAGACAAGATGGGGCTTTTCAAAATTTGATCTAGTTTATCAAATAAAATCTAAACATCGATTTTAATGAATTCAGTTTAATCTTTATTTTCACATTATTCTATAAAAACTAGTATATTTTAAGTATCACTTTATTCTTTATTTTCAAGCATTTATTTATTATCATTTAAGTTCAATTCTGTTTTTTATATTTCTTCGTATAGATAATACTATCAATCATAGTATCTATAAATCTTTTATAAAATTTCATAAGTTGAATATTGTCTTTCTTCTATCTAAAATTTATATTCCACTAGTTTTTAGTTTTCTACATAGAAAGCTTTTATTTTTCTGCTATATTAATTTAAAGCTATCTTTATTATTACCAGATTTCCTTCTCAAATACTTATTTTTTCCATATTTAATAATTTAAAATCATAATTTTATAAATCTTTTTTATTTCCTAAACTTAAGAATTTTTTTTCTTATTTATCAAAGTTATAAAAGTTTATATAATTGTGAGTGAATTAATTTCAATAAAGAAGATGTTAATTTCCAAATATGAAACTATTTTTCCTTTTTTCCTTTCTTTAGATTCAATTAGTAATTTATTATTTAATTCCTTTTAGTGATTTAATTAGATCATTTTGGATAGAAAATATTATTTCATCTGATTAAATTGGATCTTCATAAGAAAATTATCATTGTTCTAGTATTTTAGAAGCTTCAATTTTTAGAATTTCTTAAAGTATTAAGGCATATAATATTTTCATGAATCCATAATTTTATTCCAGGTAATTAAGTAATTTAAATTATAATTCTGAATTTTAAATTTCTTCTCATTTTTCTATAAGTTTTTATTCCTCTAGCATAGTAAAGGTATTATTAGAGTCATTAGATAGGTTATAAGCTTAAGTTTAGTAAAATATATAAAATTTTTCTTTTAAAGTAAGTTATTAAATTTAAGAGGTAGCTTTTATTTTATCCTTTTATTCTTTTATTTCTTCTTCATTTTAGTCTGTTTAATATGGATCTTCTTTCTATCTCATCTTTTCCACATTTTTTTACAATTACTTTCGTTCTTTATCTACCTTTTTTTATCGATGCTTTTATAAGTATTTTATGAGAACAGCTTCTTTAACTGAACCTGGATCAATATATTAATTTGAGATAAGAAAACTAAAAACTCATAAAGCGTTTTATTGATAGTTAGTGGGGCTTTGATTTTGGAAGAATAATTCCGGGGAAATATTTTTAGGATTGGATAATAAGGTCATAATTAGATAATCTGCTTAGGACATTTTATTGATTTTCTTAAGTTAGCGTTAGATTTAAATGAAGCTATCTAATTGATTTAAATCTAAGATTTATAATTAAATAAACTTAAACCTAAATTAAAGTTTATACATCAATCTATTTAATGATTTATTATATGATTATATCCCAAATGCTATATACCTTAGCTTTTATTGTTATATTAAGATACTTTATAAAGTATTGCTTTTTGTTATTGGCTATTAAAAGTGAATTAGTTTGGAAAAGAAATAATTTGTTTATACAAAAAAGAATAGAAATTTACCTTATTCTTCTAACTTTATTATTCAGCTTACACTTATAGAGTTTATTGATTTATATAAATGCATGATTATCTTTTCACCAGATAAAGATAAAAATTAATTTTCTAGAATTAAACTTTTTTATTAATGTCTTTACTATTAGCAGGACTAGCCAACATTAGTTTTATCGAGGTAAAAAAATATAGAAATGAAATAATTTTATGATATAGTAACTAAGTTATAACTACAAAAAGTATGAAATAAAGAAAAATTTTATAATAACTAAGTATTTAATAAGACGGTTTAAGTTAAAATCCTTAAGGAAAATAAAAATAAAATAATAATTAAATGTCTGATTATATATCTAGGCTTTGTTTCTCTTTTAATTAATATTCATAAATTGCTAGTAAATGTATTAATTATTAGTTAATAGTTAATAGTTCAAACACAAGTAAAAAGGAATCACTTTGAGTAACTTTTAAATAAAAATAAAAATTCTAAGTAAATATGATTCGCATATAAATAATTCACTGTTTTAAGATCTGAAAACAAAGAAAGAGCAAGAATTAAATAATTAAAAAATAATTATTAGTAAAGATTCTTTATTTATACTAAATGTAGAAGAGGAAGGTAAATAGATTCTAGTGCTAAATAAAAGTTTTGCTCTTTTTATTCATAAATATATTCAAAGATTCTCATATAAAGCTGTAAATCTTTTTGAATCTTCAATTTATTAAATGAAAGAAAGCTTTTAATTGTATAATAAGAATGCTTTAGAGTCATAGCTATTTGTATATCTTAGGGAATAAATAGTTTATAATTATTAATTAAGCTGCTTAATTAACTATAAAGTTTATATTACTATATAAACCTTTAGAGCCCTTGTATTTATTAAGATATTTTTTAAAAGATAAATAGATTCTTTGAAAGTATAATTTCATAAATTATGCTAAATAAAAAGCATAACCTAACTATTGCAACCAATTTTTTTAAACCTTCATTTAATTATCCCTAATTAAACAAATCTTAGTCAAGGATTATGAAATTAAATTTCTATGAAAAACCAATATTTAAATAAAATAAGAAAAATATTTAAAGAAAGAATTCTTAATCAGATTTTAAAGCAAAACTAAAAGAAATTATTCTTATTTTATTAATATCTTAAGAAATTCAATTCACTGCTGATAGTTGTGAGAGCTTTAAATAATTAGGCTTAACAATAGATATACATTTATGTCTTTATTCATTAATTTTATTTCTATTTTATTTTTTATTGCTTATATATAGATATTTTAAAATCTTAATTATTTGAGTAAAGTTTGATTATTCGCTTCATTAGAATAAGGCAAAGATAAATTTATTGCTAAGCTTTTAACTAAAAGTGAAGAAATTAAAGATTTTAATAGATATATCAATATGTTTATTATTTTATATTAAAGTCAATAGAACATTTTATTTTTATCTCTTTCACTCAAAAATTAATTTTTATTTAGTTACAATCCCAGAAATATAAGTTCTCTTTTTTATTTAAAAAGAGATAAAATTATTTGCTAATTTCGTAGCTTCTTCTTTCTTTTTATTTCCTAGTAATAATTCTCTAAATAGATCTCTGTATAATTTTAAATTTATATTTTATTTCCTATTTCTTCATTCTTTTTAAGCTAAAATAAACTTATCTCTTTTAACCTAAATTTAAAAATTTATATAATTTAGAAAATAAAAAAATAGTTTAAAATTTCTAAGTAGTTGCATGATTGTATTATTTATGTTTATTAATAAATTTCTTTATAATTGTTTAATTTTAATTAATATATTGGTTTCTTATATTTTTTACAATTATTCTTAAGTTATCAAAGCTTATTTTTATTTATCCTTCTTTTATGAAAACATTTAGTAGATTTAATAGTTTACTGCTTTATAATTCTTTGGATTATGTAAATTATTTTTTATCATTTGTTTAGATTAAAAAATTTTAGTGATTTTAGCCTAGAAAAATAAATGAAAACATTAAAATAAATTGATTTGAAAGTTATTAAAGTTTGCATTATATTCTAACGAAAAATTTGTTTTTAAAATAGCCTTAAATTTAATAGACAAATAGTCTCTTAAATAATTAAATTGCATTTTATAGATATACTTTAAAGAAATGAAAGAACTAAAAGACAACACATCAAATAAAATTTTATAAGAATAAAACCATAATAAAATTCCTTCAGTTCAGATAGTTATCAAAATAAATTTAGTTAAGAGACAAAAGCATTTTTGCTAAAAATATTTAAATTAAAAAATAAGTTTTTTGAAGAAAATTACAAAAGTTACTCTTATTTTAGATTTTAAATCCAAGTTTTCTAAATTCTCAAATACCTAAAGTAGTCAAATAAAAGAAAGGTACCATCATTTATATTTATTCTAACTTAGTGATGTTAAAAATTATTTTAATTCTATTTATAGTTAATTAATATATTATTCCTAAAGAAGATTGAAAAATAGAGGCAAGAAGATGAAGAAAAAAATAATTTTTAGTAGTTAAGCAGATAAAATTATTAAATTAAATGATTGTAAAATAAATAAATAATAGCAATGGTAATTATCTCTAAATAATAATTAAAGAATAAACTTAAGTTTATCATAATAAATTATATCATTAGAGAGAAGCTTCATAAATTTATAAATTCTTTAAATGTATGATATTTTAATTTTAAGTAATTTAGCTTTGTTTGAAATAAGTTAC
>CAMPDV010002581.1:0-62501 GCA_946699065.1 Loxodes magnus | reverse complement strand
ACCCTTAAAAACTGAAACTCTATCTTCTTTTCTTACTTTACTTCTTCACTTTTCTAAATACTTATTACTTCTAAAGCATACCCTTAAAACTGAAACTCTATCTTCTTTTCTTACTTTACTTATTCACTTTTCTAAATACTTATTACTTCTCCAAGCATAACCTTAAAACTGAAATTCTATTTTCTTTTCTTACTTTACTTATTCACTTTTCTAAATACTTATTACTTCTCAAAGCATAACCTTAAAACTGAAACACTATCTTCTTTTCTTACTTTACTTCCTCACTTTTCTAAATACTTATTACTTCTAAAGCATACCCTTAAAACTGAAACTCTATCTTCTTTTCTTACTTTACTTATTCACTTTTCTAAATACTTATTACTTCTCTAAGCATACTCTTTAAAACTGAAACTCTATCTTCTTTCTTACTTTACTTCCTCACTTTTCTAAATACTTATTACTTCTCTAAACATACTCCTTAAAACTGAAACTCTATCTTCTTTTCTTAATTTACTTATTCACTTTTCTAAATACTAATTACTTCTAAAGCATACTCCTTAAAACTGAAACTCTTTCTTCTTTTCTTACTTTACTTATTCACTTTTCTAAATACTTATTACTTCTCAAAGCATAACCTTAAAACTGAAACACTATCTTCTTTTCTTACTTTACTTATTCACTTTTCTAAATACTTATTACTTCTCAAAGCATACTCCTTAAATCTGAAACTCTTTCTTCTTTTCTTACTTTACTTATTAACTTTTCTAAATACTTATTACTTCTCAAAGCATACTCCTTAAAACTGAAACTCTATCTTCTTTTCTTAATTTACTTATTCACTTTTCTAAATACTTATTACTTCTCAAAGCATACTCCTTAAATCTGAAACTCTTTCTTCTTTTCTTACTTTTACTTCCTCACTTTTCTAAATACTTATTACTTCTCTAAGCATACTCCTTAAAACTGAAACTCTTTCTTCTTTTCTTAATTTACTTATTCACTTTTCTAAATACTAATTACTTCTCCAAGCATACCCTTAAAACTGAAACTCTTTCTTCTTTTCTTACTTTACTTATTCACTTTTCTAAATACTTATTACTTCTCCAAGCATACCCTTAAAACTGAAACTCTTTCTTCTTTTCTTACTTTACTTATTCACTTTTCTAAATACTTATTACTTCTCCAAGCATACCCTTAAAACTGAAACTCTATCTTCTTTCTTACTTTACTTATTCACTTTTCTAAATACTTATTACTTCTCTAAGCATACTCCTTAAAACTGAAACTCTATCTTCTATTCTTACTTTACTTCTTCACTTTTCTAAATACTTATTACTTCTCAAAGCATAACCTTAAAACTGAAACTCTTTCTTCTTTTCTTACTTTACTTATTCACTTTTCTAAATACTTATTACTTCTCCAAGCATACCCTTAAACTGAAACTCTATCTTCTTTTCTTACTTTACTTCTTCACTTTTCTAAATACTTATTATTTCTCCAAGCATACTCCTTAAAACTGAAACTCTATCTTCTTTTCTTACTTTACTTATTCACTTTTCTAAATACTTATTACTTCTCAAAGCATACTCCTTAAAACTGAAACACTATCTTCTTTTCTTACTTTACTTATTCACTTTTCTAAATACTTATTACTTCTCAAAGCATAACCTTAAACTGAAACTCTATCTTCTTTTCTTACTTTACTTATTCACTTTTCTAAATACTTATTACTTCTCTAAGCATACTCCTTAAAACTGAAACTCTATCTTCTTTTCTTACTTTACTTATTCACTTTTCTAAATACTTATTACTTCTCAAAGCATACTCCTTAAACTGAAACTCTATCTTCTTTTCTTACTTTACTTATTCACTTTTCTAAATACTTATTACTTCTCAAAGCATAACCTTAAAACTGAAACACTTTCTTCTTTTCTTACTTTACTTATTCACTTTTCTAAATACTTATTACTTCTCAAAGCATACTCCTTAAAACTGAAACTCTATCTTCTTTTCTTACTTTACTTATTCACTTTTCTAAATACTTATTACTTCTCTAAGCATACTCCTTAAAACTGAAACTCTATCTTCTATTCTTACTTTACTTCTTCACTTTTCTAAATACTTATTACTTCTCAAAGCATACCCTTAAACTGAAACTCTATCTTCTTTTCTTACTTTACTTATTCACTTTTCTAAATACTTATTACTTCTCCAAGCATACCCTTAAACTGAAACTCTATCTTCTTTTCTTACTTTACTTATTCACTTTTCTAAATAATTATTACTTCTCCAAGCATACTCCTTAAAACTGAAATTCTATTTTCTTTTCTTACTTTACTTATTCACTTTTCTAAATACTTATTACTTCTCAAAGCATACTCCTTAAAACTGAAACTCTATCTTCTTTTCTTACTTTACTTATTCACTTTTCTAAATACTTATTACTTCTCCAAGCATACCCTTAAAACTGAAACTCTATCTTCTTTTCTTACTTTACTTCTTCACTTTTCTAAATACTTATTACTTCTCAAAGCATACTCCTTAAAACTGAAATTCTATCTTCTTTTCTTACTTTACTTCTTCACTTTTCTAAATACTTATTACTTCTCAAAGCATACTCCTTAAAACTGAAACTCTATCTTCTTTTCTTACTTTACTTATTCACTTTTCTAAATACTTATTACTTCTCCAAGCATACCCTTAAAACTGAAACTCTATCTTCTTTTCTTACTTTACTTCTTCACTTTTCTAAATACTTATTACTTCTCAAAGCATACTCCTTAAAACTGAAATTCTATTTTCTTTTCTTACTTTACTTATTCACTTTTCTAAATACTTATTACTTCTCAAAGCATAACCTTAAACTGAAACTCTATCTTCTTTTCTTACTTTACTTCTTCACTTTTCTAAATACTTATTACTTCTCAAAGCATACTCCTTAAAGCTGAAACTCTATCTTCTTTTCTTACTTTACTTATTCACTTTTCTAAATACTTATTACTTCTCAAAGCATACCCTTAAAACTGAAACTCTATCTTCTTTTCTTACTTTACTTATTCACTTTTCTAAATACTTATTACTTCTCAAAGCATACTCCTTAAAACTGAAACTCTATCTTCTTTTCTTACTTTACTTATTCACTTTTCTAAATACTTATTACTTCTCAAAGCATACTCCTTAAAACTGAAACTCTATCTTCTATTCTTACTTTATTTATTCACTTTTCTAAATACTTATTACTTCTCCAATCATACCCTTAAAACTGAAACTCTATCTTCTATTCTTACTTTACTTATTCACTTTTCTAAATACTTATTACTTCTCAAAGCATAACCTTAAACTGAAACTCTATCTTCTTTTCTTACTTTACTTCTTCACTTTTCTAAATACTTATTACTTCTCAAAGCATACTCCTTAAAGCTGAAACTCTATCTTCTTTTCTTACTTTACTTATTCACTTTTCTAAATACTTATTACTTCTCAAAGCATACCCTTAAAACTGAAACTCTATCTTCTTTTCTTACTTTACTTATTCACTTTTCTAAATACTTATTACTTCTCAAAGCATACTCCTTAAAACTGAAACTCTATCTTCTTTTCTTACTTTACTTATTCACTTTTCTAAATACTTATTACTTCTCAAAGCATACTCCTTAAAACTGAAACTCTATCTTCTATTCTTACTTTACTTATTCACTTTTCTAAATACTTATTACTTCTCCAAGCATACCCTTAAAACTGAAACTCTATCTTCTATTCTTACTTTACTTATTCACTTTTCTAAATACTTATTACTTCTCCAAGCATACTCCTTAAAACTGAAACTCTATCTTCTATTCTTACTTTACTTATTCACTTTTCTAAATACTTATTACTTCTCAAAGCATAACCTTAAACTGAAACTCTATCTTCTTTTCTTACTTTACTTATTCACTTTTCTAAATACTTATTACTTCTCTAAGCATACTCCTTAAAACTGAAACTCTATCTTCTATTCTTACTTTACTTCTTCACTTTTCTAAATACTTATTACTTCTCAAAGCATAACCTTAAAACTGAAACTCTTTCTTCTTTTCTTACTTTACTTATTCACTTTTCTAAATACTTATTACTTCTCCAAGCATACCCTTAAACTGAAACTCTATCTTCTTTTCTTACTTTACTTCTTCACTTTTCTAAATACTTATTATTTCTCCAAGCATACTCCTTAAAACTGAAACTCTATCTTCTTTTCTTACTTTACTTATTCACTTTTCTAAATACTTATTACTTCTCAAAGCATACTCCTTAAAACTGAAACACTATCTTCTTTTCTTACTTTACTTATTCACTTTTCTAAATACTTATTACTTCTCAAAGCATAACCTTAAACTGAAACTCTATCTTCTTTTCTTACTTTACTTATTCACTTTTCTAAATACTTATTACTTCTCTAAGCATACTCCTTAAAACTGAAACTCTATCTTCTTTTCTTACTTTACTTATTCACTTTTCTAAATACTTATTACTTCTCAAAGCATACTCCTTAAACTGAAACTCTATCTTCTTTTCTTACTTTACTTATTCACTTTTCTAAATACTTATTACTTCTCAAAGCATAACCTTAAAACTGAAACACTTTCTTCTTTTCTTACTTTACTTATTCACTTTTCTAAATACTTATTACTTCTCAAAGCATACTCCTTAAAACTGAAACTCTATCTTCTTTTCTTACTTTACTTATTCACTTTTCTAAATACTTATTACTTCTCTAAGCATACTCCTTAAAACTGAAACTCTATCTTCTATTCTTACTTTACTTCTTCACTTTTCTAAATACTTATTACTTCTCAAAGCATACCCTTAAACTGAAACTCTATCTTCTTTTCTTACTTTACTTATTCACTTTTCTAAATACTTATTACTTCTCAAAGCATACCCTTAAACTGAAACTCTATCTTCTTTTCTTACTTTATTTATTCACTTTTCTAAATACTTATTACTTCTCAAAGCATACTCCTTAAAACTGAAACTCTATCTTCTTTTCTTACTTTACTTATTCACTTTTCTAAATACTTATTACTTCTCAAAGCATAACCTTAAAACTGAAACTCTATCTTCTATTCTTACTTTACTTATTCACTTTTCTAAATACTTATTACTTCTCCAAGCATACCCTTAAAACTGAAACTCTATCTTCTATTCTTACTTTACTTATTCACTTTTCTAAATACTTATTACTTCTCCAAGCATACTCCTTAAAACTGAAACTCTATCTTCTATTCTTACTTTACTTATTCACTTTTCTAAATACTTATTACTTCTCAAAGCATAACCTTAAACTGAAACTCTATCTTCTTTTCTTACTTTACTTATTCACTTTTCTAAATACTTATTACTTCTCTAAGCATACTCCTTAAAACTGAAACTCTATCTTCTATTCTTACTTTACTTCTTCACTTTTCTAAATACTTATTACTTCTCAAAGCATAACCTTAAAACTGAAACTCTTTCTTCTTTTCTTACTTTACTTATTCACTTTTCTAAATACTTATTACTTCTCCAAGCATACCCTTAAACTGAAACTCTATCTTCTTTTCTTACTTTACTTCTTCACTTTTCTAAATACTTATTACTTCTCAAAGCATACTCCTTAAAACTGAAACTCTATCTTCTTTTCTTACTTTACTTATTCACTTTTCTAAATACTTATTACTTCTCAAAGCATACTCCTTAAAACTGAAATTCTATCTTCTTTTCTTACTTTACTTCTTCACTTTTCTAAATACTTATTACTTCTCCAAGCATACTCCTTAAAACTGAAACTCTATCTTCTATTCTTACTTTACTTATTCACTTTTCTAAATACTTATTACTTCTCAAAGCATACCCTTAAACTGAAACTCTATCTTCTTTTCTTACTTTATTTATTCACTTTTCTAAATACTTATTACTTCTCCAAGCATACCCTTAAAACTGAAACTCTATCTTCTATTCTTACTTTACTTATTCACTTTTCTAAATACTTATTACTTCTCAAAGCATACTCCTTAAAACTGAAACTCTATCTTCTTTTCTTACTTTACTTATTCACTTTTCTAAATACTTATTACTTCTCAAAGCATAACCTTAAACTGAAACACTATCTTCTTTTCTTACTTTATTTATTCACTTTTCTAAATACTTATTACTTCTCAAAGCATAACCTTAAACTGAAACTCTATCTTCTTTTCTTACTTTACTTATTCACTTTTCTAAATACTTATTACTTCTCCAAGCATACTCCTTAAAACTGAAACTCTATCTTCTATTCTTACTTTACTTCTTCACTTTTCTAAATACTTATTACTTCTCAAAGCATACTCCTTAAAACTGAAACTCTATCTTCTTTTCTTACTTTACTTATTCACTTTTCTAAATACTTATTACTTCTCAAAGCATAACCTTAAACTGAAACTCTATCTTCTTTTCTTACTTTACTTATTCACTTTTCTAAATACTTATTACTTCTCAAAGCATAACCTTAAAACTGAAACACTATCTTCTATTCTTACTTTACTTATTCACTTTTCTAAATACTTATTACTTCTCAAAGCATACTCCTTAAAACTGAAACTCTATCTTCTTTTCTTACTTTACTTATTCACTTTTCTAAATACTTATTACTTCTCAAAGCATACTCCTTAAAACTGAAACTCTATCTTCTTTTCTTACTTTACTTCTTCACTTTTCTAAATACTTATTACTTCTCAAAGCATACTCCTTAAAACTGAAATTCTATTTTCTTTTCTTACTTTACTTATTCACTTTTCTAAATACTTATTACTTCTCAAAGCATACTCCTTAAACTGAAACTCTATCTTCTTTTCTTACTTTACTTATTCACTTTTCTAAATACTTATTACTTCTCAAAGCATACTCCTTAAAACTGAAATTCTATCTTCTATTCTTACTTTACTTATTCACTTTTCTAAATACTTATTACTTCTCAAAGCATACTCCTTAAAACTGAAACTCTATCTTCTTTTCTTACTTTACTTATTCACTTTTCTAAATACTTATTACTTCTCAAAGCATACTCCTTAAAACTGAAACTCTATCTTCTTTTCTTACTTTACTTATTCACTTTTCTAAATACTTATTACTTCTCAAAGCATAACCTTAAACTGAAACTCTATCTTCTTTTCTTACTTTACTTATTCACTTTTCTAAATACTTATTACTTCTCAAAGCATACCCTTAAAACTGAAACTCTATCTTCTTTTCTTACTTTACTTATTCACTTTTCTAAATACTTATTACTTCTCAAAGCATACCCTTAAAACTGAAACTCTATCTTCTTTTCTTACTTTACTTCTTCACTTTTCTAAATACTTATTACTTCTCAAAGCATACTCCTTAAAACTGAAACTCTATCTTCTATTCTTACTTTACTTATTCACTTTTCTAAATACTTATTACTTCTCTAAGCATACTCCTTAAAACTGAAACACTATCTTCTTTTCTTACTTTATTTATTCACTTTTCTAAATACTTATTACTTCTCAAAGCATAACCTTAAACTGAAACTCTATCTTCTTTTCTTACTTTACTTATTCACTTTTCTAAATACTTATTACTTCTCTAAGCATACTCCTTAAAACTGAAACACTATCTTCTTTTCTTACTTTACTTATTCACTTTTCTAAATACTTATTACTTCTAAAGCATAACCTTAAAACTGAAACACTATCTTCTTTTCTTACTTTACTTCTTCACTTTTCTAAATACTTATTACTTCTCAAAGCATAACCTTAAACTGAAACACTATCTTCTTTTCTTACTTTACTTATTCACTTTTCTAAATACTTATTACTTCTAAAGCATACCCTTAAAACTGAAACACTATCTTCTTTTCTTACTTTACTTATTCACTTTTCTAAATACTTATTACTTCTCAAAGCATAACCTTAAACTGAAACTCTATCTTCTTTTCTTACTTTACTTATTCACTTTTCTAAATACTTATTACTTCTCAAAGCATACTCCTTAAAACTGAAACTCTATCTTCTTTTCTTACTTTACTTATTCACTTTTCTAAATACTTATTACTTCTCCAAGCATACCCTTAAAACTGAAACTCTTTCTTCTTTTCTTACTTTACTTCTTCACTTTTCTAAATACTTATTACTTCTCAAAGCATACCCTTAAACTGAAACTCTTTCTTCTTTTCTTACTTTACTTATTCACTTTTCTAAATACTTATTACTTCTCTAAGCATACTCCTTAAAACTGAAACTCTATCTTCTTTTCTTACTTTACTTCTTCACTTTTCTAAATACTTATTATTTCTCCAAGCATACTCCTTAAAACTGAAACTCTATCTTCTTTTCTTACTTTACTTATTCACTTTTCTAAATACTTATTACTTCTCAAAGCATACTCCTTAAAACTGAAACTCTATCTTCTTTTCTTACTTTACTTATTCACTTTTCTAAATACTTATTACTTCTCCAAGCATACCCTTAAAACTGAAACTCTATCTTCTTTTCTTACTTTACTTCTTCACTTTTCTAAATACTTATTACTTCTCAAAGCATACTCCTTAAAACTGAAATTCTATTTTCTTTTCTTACTTTACTTATTCACTTTTCTAAATACTTATTACTTCTCAAAGCATACTCCTTAAAACTGAAACTCTATCTTCTTTTCTTACTTTACTTATTCACTTTTCTAAATACTTATTACTTCTCCAAGCATACCCTTAAAACTGAAACTCTATCTTCTTTTCTTACTTTACTTCTTCACTTTTCTAAATACTTATTACTTCTCAAAGCATACTCCTTAAAACTGAAATTCTATCTTCTTTTCTTACTTTACTTCTTCACTTTTCTAAATACTTATTACTTCTCAAAGCATACTCCTTAAAACTGAAACTCTATCTTCTTTTCTTACTTTACTTATTCACTTTTCTAAATACTTATTACTTCTCCAAGCATACCCTTAAAACTGAAACTCTATCTTCTTTTCTTACTTTACTTCTTCACTTTTCTAAATACTTATTACTTCTCAAAGCATACTCCTTAAAACTGAAATTCTATTTTCTTTTCTTACTTTACTTATTCACTTTTCTAAATACTTATTACTTCTCAAAGCATAACCTTAAACTGAAACTCTATCTTCTTTTCTTACTTTACTTCTTCACTTTTCTAAATACTTATTACTTCTCAAAGCATACTCCTTAAAACTGAAACTCTATCTTCTTTTCTTACTTTACTTATTCACTTTTCTAAATACTTATTACTTCTCAAAGCATACCCTTAAAACTGAAACTCTATCTTCTTTTCTTACTTTACTTATTCACTTTTCTAAATACTTATTACTTCTCAAAGCATACTCCTTAAAACTGAAACTCTATCTTCTATTCTTACTTTACTTATTCACTTTTCTAAATACTTATTACTTCTCCAAGCATACTCCTTAAAACTGAAACTCTATCTTCTTTTCTTACTTTACTTATTCACTTTTCTAAATACTTATTACTTCTCTAAGCATACTCCTTAAAACTGAAACTCTATCTTCTTTTCTTAATTTACTTATTCACTTTTCTAAATACTAATTACTTCTCCAAGCATACCCTTAAAACTGAAACTCTTTCTTCTTTTCTTACTTTACTTATTCACTTTTCTAAATACTTATTACTTCTTCAAGCATACCCTTAAAACTGAAACTCTTTCTTCTTTTCTTACTTTACTTATTCACTTTTCTAAATACTTATTACTTCTCAAAGCATAACCTTAAAACTGAAACACTATCTTCTTTTCTTACTTTACTTATTCACTTTTCTAAATACTTATTACTTCTAAAGCATAACCTTAAAACTGAAACACTATCTTCTTTTCTTACTTTACATATTCACTTTTCTAAATACTTATTACTTCTCCAAGCATACCCTTAAAACTGAAACTCTATCTTCTTTTCTTACTTTATTTATTCACTTTTCTAAATACTTATTACTTCTCAAAGCATAACCTTAAAACTGAAACACTTTCTTCTTTTCTTACTTTACTTATTCACTTTTCTAAATACTTATTACTTCTCCAAGCATACCCTTAAAACTGAAACTCTATCTTCTTTTCTTACTTTACTTATTCACTTTTCTAAATACTTATTACTTCTCTAAGCATACTCCTTAAAACTGAAACTCTATCTTCTATTCTTACTTTACTTATTCACTTTTCTAAATACTTATTACTTCTAAAGCATAACCTTAAAACTGAAACACTATCTTCTTTTCTTACTTTACATATTCACTTTTCTAAATACTTATTACTTCTCCAAGCATACCCTTAAAACTGAAACTCTATCTTCTTTTCTTACTTTATTTATTCACTTTTCTAAATACTTATTACTTCTAAAGCATAACCTTAAAACTGAAACACTATCTTCTTTTCTTACTTTACTTATTCACTTTTCTAAATACTTATTACTTCTCAAAGCATAACCTTAAACTGAAACTCTATCTTCTTTTCTTACTTTACTTATTCACTTTTCTAAATACTTATTACTTCTCAAAGCATACTCCTTAAAACTGAAATTCTATTTTCTTTTCTTACTTTACTTATTCACTTTTCTAAATACTTATTACTTCTCAAAGCATAACCTTAAACTGAAACTCTATCTTCTTTTCTTACTTTACTTCTTCACTTTTCTAAATACTTATTACTTCTCAAAGCATACTCCTTAAAGCTGAAACTCTATCTTCTTTTCTTACTTTACTTATTCACTTTTCTAAATACTTATTACTTCTCAAAGCATACCCTTAAAACTGAAACTCTATCTTCTTTTCTTACTTTACTTATTCACTTTTCTAAATACTTATTACTTCTCAAAGCATACCCTTAAAACTGAAACTCTATCTTCTTTTCTTACTTTACTTATTCACTTTTCTAAATACTTATTACTTCTCAAAGCATACTCCTTAAAACTGAAACTCTATCTTCTATTCTTACTTTACTTATTCACTTTTCTAAATACTTATTACTTCTCCAAGCATACTCCTTAAAACTGAAACTCTATCTTCTATTCTTACTTTACTTATTCACTTTTCTAAATACTTATTACTTCTAAAGCATACTCCTTAAAACTGAAACTCTATCTTCTTTTCTTACTTTACTTATTCACTTTTCTAAATACTTATTACTTCTCAAAGCATACTCCTTAAACTGAAACTCTATCTTCTTTTCTTACTTTATTTATTCACTTTTCTAAATACTTATTACTTCTCAAAGCATAACCTTAAACTGAAACTCTTTCTTCTTTTCTTACTTTACTTATTCACTTTTCTAAATACTTATTACTTCTCAAAGCATACTCCTTAAAACTGAAATTCTATTTTCTTTTCTTACTTTACTTATTCACTTTTCTAAATACTTATTACTTCTCAAAGCATACTCCTTAAAACTGAAACTCTATCTTCTTTTCTTACTTTATTTATTCACTTTTCTAAATACTTATTACTTCTCAAAGCATAACCTTAAACTGAAACTCTTTCTTCTTTTCTTACTTTACTTATTCACTTTTCTAAATACTTATTACTTCTCAAAGCATACTCCTTAAAACTGAAATTCTATTTTCTTTTCTTACTTTACTTATTCACTTTTCTAAATACTTATTACTTCTCAAAGCATACTCCTTAAAACTGAAACTCTATCTTCTTTTCTTACTTTACTTATTCACTTTTCTAAATACTTATTACTTCTCCAAGCATACCCTTAAAACTGAAACTCTATCTTCTTTTCTTACTTTACTTCTTCACTTTTCTAAATACTTATTACTTCTCAAAGCATACTCCTTAAAACTGAAATTCTATCTTCTTTTCTTACTTTACTTCTTCACTTTTCTAAATACTTATTACTTCTCAAAGCATACTCCTTAAAACTGAAACTCTATCTTCTTTTCTTACTTCACTTATTCACTTTTCTAAATACTTATTACTTCTCAAAGCATACCCTTAAAACTGAAACTCTATCTTCTTTTCTTACTTTACTTCTTCACTTTTCTAAATACTTATTACTTCTCAAAGCATACTCCTTAAAACTGAAATTCTATTTTCTTTTCTTACTTTACTTATTCACTTTTCTAAATACTTATTACTTCTCCAAGCATAACCTTAAACTGAAACTCTATCTTCTTTTCTTACTTTACTTCTTCACTTTTCTAAATACTTATTACTTCTCAAAGCATACTCCTTAAAGCTGAAACTCTATCTTCTTTTCTTACTTTACTTATTCACTTTTCTAAATACTTATTACTTCTCAAAGCATACCCTTAAAACTGAAACTCTATCTTCTTTTCTTACTTTACTTATTCACTTTTCTAAATACTTATTACTTCTCAAAGCATACCCTTAAAACTGAAACTCTATCTTCTTTTCTTACTTTACTTATTCACTTTTCTAAATACTTATTACTTCTCAAAGCATACTCCTTAAAACTGAAACTCTATCTTCTATTCTTACTTTACTTATTCACTTTTCTAAATACTTATTACTTCTCCAAGCATACTCCTTAAAACTGAAACTCTATCTTCTTTTCTTACTTTATTTATTCACTTTTCTAAATACTTATTACTTCTCCAAGCATACTCCTTAAAACTGAAACTCTATCTTCTTTTCTTACTTTACTTCCTCACTTTTCTAAATACTTATTACTTCTCCAAGCATACCCTTAAAACTGAAACTCTTTCTTCTTTTCTTACTTTACTTCTTCACTTTTCTAAATACTTATTACTTCTCAAAGCATACCCTTAAACTGAAACTCTATCTTCTTTTCTTACTTTATTTATTCACTTTTCTAAATACTTATTACTTCTCCAAGCATAACCTTAAAACTGAAACACTATCTTCTTTTCTTACTTTACTTATTCACTTTTCTAAATACTTATTACTTCTCTAAGCATACTCCTTAAAACTGAAACTCTATCTTCTTTTCTTACTTTACTTCCTCACTTTTCTAAATACTTATTACTTCTCTAAGCATACTCCTTAAAACTGAAACACTATCTTCTTTTCTTACTTTACTTATTCACTTTTCTAAATACTTATTACTTCTCAAAGCATAACCTTAAACTGAAACTCTATCTTCTATTCTTACTTTACTTATTCACTTTTCTAAATACTTATTACTTCTCTAAGCATACTCCTTAAAACTGAAACACTATCTTCTTTTCTTACTTTACTTATTCACTTTTCTAAATACTTATTACTTCTAAAGCATACCCTTAAAACTGAAACACTATCTTCTTTTCTTACTTTACTTATTCACTTTTCTAAATACTTATTACTTCTAAAGCATACCCTTAAAACTGAAACTCTTTCTTCTTTTCTTACTTTACTTCTTCACTTTTCTAAATACTTATAACTTCTCTAAGCATACTCCTTAAAACTGAAACACTATTTTCTTTTCTTACTTTACTTATTCACTTTTCTAAATACTTATTACTTCTAAAGCATACCCTTAAAACTGAAACTCTATCTTCTTTTCTTACTTTATTTATTCACTTTTCTAAATACTTATTACTTCTCCAAGCATAACCTTAAAACTGAAATTCTATTTTCTTTTCTTACTTTACTTATTCACTTTTCTAAATACTTATTACTTCTCAAAGCATACTCCTTAAAACTGAAATTCTATCTTCTTTTCTTACTTTACTTATTCACTTTTCTAAATACTTATTACTTCTCAAAGCATACTCCTTAAAACTGAAACTCTATCTTCTTTTCTTACTTTATTTATTCACTTTTCTAAATACTTATTACTTCTCCAAGCATACTCCTTAAAACTGAAACTCTATCTTCTTTTCTTACTTTACTTCCTCACTTTTCTAAATACTTATTACTTCTCCAAGCATACCCTTAAAACTGAAACTCTTTCTTCTTTTCTTACTTTACTTCTTCACTTTTCTAAATACTTATTACTTCTCAAAGCATACCCTTAAACTGAAACTCTATCTTCTTTTCTTACTTTATTTATTCACTTTTCTAAATACTTATTACTTCTCCAAGCATAACCTTAAAACTGAAACACTATCTTCTTTTCTTACTTTACTTATTCACTTTTCTAAATACTTATTACTTCTCTAAGCATACTCCTTAAAACTGAAACTCTATCTTCTTTTCTTACTTTACTTCCTCACTTTTCTAAATACTTATTACTTCTCTAAGCATACTCCTTAAAACTGAAACACTATCTTCTTTTCTTACTTTACTTATTCACTTTTCTAAATACTTATTACTTCTCAAAGCATAACCTTAAACTGAAACTCTATCTTCTATTCTTACTTTACTTATTCACTTTTCTAAATACTTATTACTTCTCTAAGCATACTCCTTAAAACTGAAACACTATCTTCTTTTCTTACTTTACTTATTCACTTTTCTAAATACTTATTACTTCTAAAGCATACCCTTAAAACTGAAACACTATCTTCTTTTCTTACTTTACTTATTCACTTTTCTAAATACTTATTACTTCTAAAGCATACCCTTAAAACTGAAACTCTTTCTTCTTTTCTTACTTTACTTCTTCACTTTTCTAAATACTTATAACTTCTCTAAGCATACTCCTTAAAACTGAAACACTATTTTCTTTTCTTACTTTACTTATTCACTTTTCTAAATACTTATTACTTCTAAAGCATACCCTTAAAACTGAAACTCTATCTTCTTTTCTTACTTTATTTATTCACTTTTCTAAATACTTATTACTTCTCCAAGCATACCCTTAAAACTGAAATTCTATCTTCTTTTCTTACTTTACTTATTCACTTTTCTAAATACTTATTACTTCTCAAAGCATACTCCTTAAAACTGAAATTCTATCTTCTTTTCTTACTTTACTTATTCACTTTTCTAAATACTTATTACTTCTCAAAGCATACTCCTTAAAACTGAAACTCTATCTTCTATTCTTACTTTACTTATTCACTTTTCTAAATACTTATTACTTCTCCAAGCATAACCTTAAACTGAAACTCTATCTTCTTTTCTTACTTTACTTATTCACTTTTCTAAATACTTATTACTTCTCAAAACATACTCCTTAAAACTGAAACTCTATCTTCTTTTCTTACTTTACTTATTCACTTTTCTAAATACTTATTACTTCTCCAAGCATACTCCTTAAAACTGAAACACTATCTTCTTTTCTTACTTTACTTATTCACTTTTCTAAATACTTATTACTTCTCTAAGCATACTCCTTAAAACTGAAACTCTATCTTCTTTTCTTACTTTACTTCCTCACTTTTCTAAATACTTATTACTTCTCAAAGCATACTCCTTAAACTGAAACTCTTTCTTCTTTTCTTACTTTACTTCCTCACTTTTCTAAATACTTATTACTTCTCCAAGCATAACCTTAAACTGAAACTCTATCTTCTTTTCTTACTTTACTTATTCACTTTTCTAAATACTTATTACTTCTAAAGCATACCCTTAAAACTAAAACTCTTTCTTCTTTTCTTACTTTACTTCCTCACTTTTCTAAATACTTATTACTTCTCAAAGCATAACCTTAAACTGAAACTCTTTCTTCTTTTCTTACTTTACTTCTTCACTTTTCTAAATACTTATTACTTCTAAAGCATACCCTTAAAACTGAAACTCTATCTTCTTTTCTTAATTTACTTCCTCACTTTTCTAAATACTTATTACTTCTCAAAGCATACTCCTTAAACTGAAACTCTTTCTTCTTTTCTTACTTTACTTCCTCACTTTTCTAAATACTTATTACTTCTCCAAGCATACCCTTAAAACTGAAACTCTTTCTTCTTTTCTTACTTTACTTCTTCACTTTTCTAAATACTTATTACTTCTCAAAGCATACCCTTAAACTGAAACTCTATCTTCTTTTCTTACTTTATTTATTCACTTTTCTAAATACTTATTACTTCTCAAAGCATACCCTTAAAACTGAAACTCTATCTTCTTTTCTTACTTTACTTCTTCACTTTTCTAAATACTTATTACTTCTCAAAGCATACTCCTTAAAACTGAAATTCTATTTTCTTTTCTTACTTTACTTATTCACTTTTCTAAATACTTATTACTTCTCAAAGCATAACCTTAAACTGAAACTCTATCTTCTTTTCTTACTTTACTTCTTCACTTTTCTAAATACTTATTACTTCTCCAAGCATACCCTTAAAACTGAAACTCTATCTTCTTTTCTTACTTTACTTATTCACTTTTCTAAATACTTATTACTTCTCAAAGCATAACCTTAAACTGAAACTCTATCTTCTTTTCTTACTTTACTTATTCACTTTTCTAAATACTTATTACTTCTCTAAGCATACTCCTTAAAACTGAAACTCTATCTTCTTTTCTTAATTTACTTATTCACTTTTCTAAATACTAATTACTTCTAAAGCATACTCCTTAAAACTGAAACTCTATCTTCTATTCTTACTTTACTTATTCACTTTTCTAAATACTTATTACTTCTCCAAGCATACCCTTAAAACTGAAACTCTTTCTTCTTTTCTTACTTTACTTCTTCACTTTTCTAAATACTTATTACTTCTCAAAGCATACCCTTAAACTGAAACTCTATCTTCTTTTCTTACTTTACTTCTTCACTTTTCTAAATACTTATTACTTCTCCAAGCATAACCTTAAAACTGAAACACTATCTTCTTTTCTTACTTTACTTATTCACTTTTCTAAATACTTATTACTTCTCAAAGCATACTCCTTAAAACTGAAACTCTATCTTCTTTTCTTACTTTATTTATTCACTTTTCTAAATACTTATTACTTCTCCTAGCATACCCTTAAAACTGAAACTCTATCTTCTTTTCTTAATTTACTTATTCACTTTTCTAAATACTAATTACTTCTAAAGCATACTCCTTAAAACTGAAACTCTATCTTCTATTCTTACTTTACTTATTCACTTTTCTAAATACTTATTACTTCTCCAAGCATACCCATAAAACTGAAACTCTTTCTTCTTTTCTTACTTTACTTCTTCACTTTTCTAAATACTTATTACTTCTCAAAGCATACCCTTAAACTGAAACTCTATCTTCTTTTCTTACTTTATTTATTCACTTTTCTAAATACTTATTACTTCTCCAAGCATAACCTTAAAACTGAAACACTATCTTCTTTTCTTACTTTACTTATTCACTTTTCTAAATACTTATTACTTCTCAAAGCATACTCCTTAAAACTGAAACTCTATCTTCTTTTCTTACTTTATTTATTCACTTTTCTAAATACTTATTACTTCTCCAAGCATACCCTTAAAACTGAAACTCTATCTTCTTTTCTTAATTTACTTATTCACTTTTCTAAATACTTATTACTTCTCAAAGCATACCCTTAAACTGAAACTCTATCTTCTTTTCTTACTTTATTTATTCACTTTTCTAAATACTTATTACTTCTCCAAGCATACCCTTAAAACTGAAACTCTATCTTCTTTTCTTACTTTACTTATTCACTTTTCTAAATACTTATTACTTCTCAAAGCATAACCTTAAACTGAAACTCTATCTTCTTTTCTTACTTTACTTATTCACTTTTCTAAATACTTATTACTTCTCTAAGCATACTCCTTAAAACTGAAACTCTATCTTCTTTTCTTAATTTACTTATTCACTTTTCTAAATACTAATTACTTCTAAAGCATACTCCTTAAAACTGAAACTCTATCTTCTTTTCTTAATTTACTTCCTCACTTTTCTAAATACTTATTACTTCTCCAAGCATACCCTTAAAACTGAAACTCTTTCTTCTTTTCTTACTTTACTTCTTCACTTTTCTAAATACTTATTACTTCTCAAAGCATACCCTTAAACTGAAACTCTATCTTCTTTTCTTACTTTATTTATTCACTTTTCTAAATACTTATTACTTCTCAAAGCATAACCCTTAAAACTGAAACACTATCTTCTTTTCTTACTTTACTTATTCACTTTTCTAAATACTTATTACTTCTCTAAGCATACTCCTTAAAACTGAAACTCTATCTTCTTTTCTTACTTTACTTCCTCACTTTTCTAAATACTTATTACTTCTCTAAGCATACTCTTTAAAACTGAAACTCTATCTTCTTTTCTTAATTTACTTATTCACTTTTCTAAATACTTATTACTTCTCAAAGCATAACCTTAAACTGAAACTCTATCTTCTTTTCTTACTTTACTTATTCACTTTTCTAAATACTTATTACTTCTCTAAGCATACTCCTTAAAACTGAAACACTATCTTCTTTTCTTACTTTACTTATTCACTTTTCTAAATACTAATTACTTCTAAAGCATACTCCTTAAAACTGAAACTCTTTCTTCTTTTCTTACTTTACTTCCTCACTTTTCTAAATACTTATTACTTCTCTAAGCATACTCCTTAAAACTGAAACACTATCTTCTTTTCTTACTTTACTTATTCACTTTTCTAAATACTTATTACTTCTAAAGCATACCCTTAAAACTGAAACTCTATCTTCTTTTCTTACTTTACTTATTCACTTTTCTAAATAATTATTACTTCTCCAAGCATACCCTTAAAACTGAAACTCTATCTTCTTTTCTTACTTTACTTATTCACTTTTCTAAATACTTATTACTTCTCTAAGCATACTCCTTAAAACTGAAACTCTATCTTCTATTCTTACTTTACTTATTCACTTTTCTAAATACTTATTACTTCTCTAAGCATACTCCTTAAAACTGAAACTCTATCTTCTATTCTTACTTTACTTATTCACTTTTCTAAATACTTATTACTTCTCTAAGCATACTCCTTAAACTGAAACACTATCTTCTTTTCTTACTTTATTTATTCACTTTTCTAAATACTTATTACTTCTCTAAGCATACTCCTTAAAACTGAAACACTATCTTCTTTTCTTACTTTACTTATTCACTTTTCTAAATACTTATTACTTCTCTAAGCATAACCTTAAAACTGAAACACTATCTTCTATTCTTACTTTACTTATTCACTTTTCTAAATACTTATTACTTCTCCAAGCATACCCTTAAAACTGAAACTCTTTCTTCTTTTCTTACTTTACTTCTTCACTTTTCTAAATACTTATTACTTCTCAAAGCATACCCTTAAACTGAAACTCTATCTTCTTTTCTTACTTTATTTATTCACTTTTCTAAATACTTATTACTTCTCCAAGCATAACCTTAAAACTGAAACACTATCTTCTTTTCTTACTTTACTTATTCACTTTTCTAAATACTTATTACTTCTCAAAGCATACTCCTTAAAACTGAAACTCTATCTTCTTTTCTTACTTTATTTATTCACTTTTCTAAATACTTATTACTTCTCCAAGCATACCCTTAAAACTGAAACTCTATCTTCTTTTCTTAATTTACTTATTCACTTTTCTAAATACTAATTACTTCTAAAGAATACTCCTTAAAACTGAAACTCTATCTTCTATTCTTACTTTACTTATTCACTTTTCTAAATACTAATTACTTCTCCAAGCATACCCATAAAACTGAAACTCTTTCTTCTTTTCTTACTTTACTTCTTCACTTTTCTAAATACTTATTACTTCTCAAAGCATAACCTTAAACTGAAACTCTATCTTCTTTTCTTACTTTACTTATTCACTTTTCTAAATACTTATTACTTCTCTAAGCATACTCCTTAAAACTGAAACTCTTTCTTCTTTTCTTAATTTACTTATTCACTTTTCTAAATACTAATTACTTCTAAAGCATACTCCTTAAAACTGAAACTCTATCTTCTATTCTTACTTTACTTCCTCACTTTTCTAAATACTTATTACTTCTCCAAGCATACCCTTAAAACTGAAACTCTTTCTTCTTTTCTTACTTTACTTCTTCACTTTTCTAAATACTTATTACTTCTCAAAGCATACCCTTAAACTGAAACTCTATCTTCTTTTCTTACTTTACTTATTCACTTTTCTAAATACTTATTACTTCTCTAAGCATACTCCTTAAAACTGAAACTCTATCTTCTTTTCTTAATTTACTTATTCACTTTTCTAAATACTAATTACTTCTAAAGCATACTCCTTAAAACTGAAACTCTATCTTCTATTCTTACTTTACTTATTCACTTTTCTAAATACTTATTACTTCTCTAAGCATACTCCTTAAAACTGAAACACTATCTTCTTTTCTTACTTTATTTATTCACTTTTCTAAATACTTATTACTTCTCAAAGCATAACCTTAAACTGAAACTCTATCTTCTTTTCTTACTTTACTTATTCACTTTTCTAAATACTTATTACTTCTCTAAGCATACTCCTTAAAACTGAAACACTATCTTCTTTTCTTACTTTACTTATTCACTTTTCTAAATACTTATTACTTCTAAAGCATACCCTTAAAACTGAAACTCTATCTTCTTTTCTTACTTTACTTATTCACTTTTCTAAATAATTATTACTTCTCCAAGCATACCCTTAAAACTGAAACTCTATCTTCTTTTCTTACTTTACTTATTCACTTTTCTAAATACTTATTACTTCTCTAAGCATACTCCTTAAAACTGAAACTCTATCTTCTATTCTTACTTTACTTATTCACTTTTCTAAATACTTATTACTTCTCTAAGCATACTCCTTAAAACTGAAACTCTATCTTCTTTTCTTACTTTACTTATTCACTTTTCTAAATACTTATTACTTCTCTAAGCATACTCCTTAAACTGAAACACTATCTTCTTTTCTTACTTTATTTATTCACTTTTCTAAATACTTATTACTTCTCTAAGCATACTCCTTAAAACTGAAACACTATCTTCTTTTCTTACTTTACTTATTCACTTTTCTAAATACTTATTACTTCTCCAAGCATACCCTTAAAACTGAAACTCTTTCTTCTTTTCTTACTTTACTTCTTCACTTTTCTAAATACTTATTACTTCTCAAAGCATACCCTTAAACTGAAACACTATCTTCTTTTCTTACTTTACTTATTCACTTTTCTAAATACTTATTACTTCTCAAAGCATACTCCTTAAATCTGAAACTCTTTCTTCTTTTCTTACTTTACTTATTAACTTTTCTAAATACTTATTACTTCTCTAAGCATACTCCTTAAAACTGAAACTCTATCTTCTTTTCTTAATTTACTTATTCACTTTTCTAAATACTTATTACTTCTCAAAGCATACTCCTTAAATCTGAAACTCTTTCTTCTTTTCTTACTTTACTTATTCACTTTTCTAAATACTTATTACTTCTCTAAGCATACTCCTTAAACTGAAACTCTATCTTCTTTTCTTACTTTACTTATTCACTTTTCTAAATACTTATTACTTCTCTAAAGCATACTCCTTAAAACTGAAACACTATCTTCTTTTCTTACTTTACTTATTCACTTTTCTAAATACTTATTACTTCTCAAAGCATAACCTTAAACTGAAACTCTATCTTCTTTTCTTACTTTACTTATTCACTTTTCTAAATACTTATTACTTCTCTAAGCATACTCCTTAAAACTGAAACTCTATCTTCTATTCTTACTTTACTTATTCACTTTTCTAAATACTTATTACTTCTCTAAGCATACTCCTTAAAACTGAAACTCTATCTTCTTTTCTTACTTTACTTATTCACTTTTCTAAATACTTATTACTTCTAAAGCATACTCCTTAAAACTGAAACTCTATCTTCTATTCTTACTTTACTTATTCACTTTTCTAAATACTTATTACTTCTCCAAGCATACTCCTTAAATCTGAAACTCTATCTTCTTTTCTTACTTTACTTATTCACTTTTCTAAATACTTATTACTTCTCTAAGCATACTCCTTAAAACTGAAACTCTATCTTCTATTCTTACTTTACTTATTCACTTTTCTAAATACTTATTACTTCTCTAAGCATACTCCTTAAAACTGAAACTCTATCTTCTTTTCTTACTTTACTTCCTCACTTTTCTAAATACTTATTACTTCTCTAAGCATACTCCTTAAAACTGAAACACTATCTTCTTTTCTTACTTTACTTATTCACTTTTCTAAATACTTATTACTTCTCCAAGCATACTCCTTAAATCTGAAACTCTATCTTCTTTTCTTACTTTACTTATTCACTTTTCTAAATACTTATTACTTCTCTAAGCATACTCCTTAAAACTGAAACTCTATCTTCTATTCTTACTTTACTTATTCACTTTTCTAAATACTTATTACTTCTCTAAGCATACTCCTTAAAACTGAAACTCTATCTTCTTTTCTTACTTTACTTATTCACTTTTCTAAATACTTATTACTTCTCTAAGCATACTCCTTAAATCTGAAACTCTTTCTTCTTTTCTTAATTTACTTATTCACTTTTCTAAATACTAATTACTTCTCCAAGCATACCCTTAAAACTGAAACTCTATCTTCTTTTCTTACTTTACTTATTCACTTTTCTAAATACTTATTACTTCTCTAAGCATACTCCTTAAAACTGAAACTCTATCTTCTTTTCTTACTTTACTTATTCACTTTTCTAAATACTTATTACTTCTCTAAGCATACTCCTTAAATCTGAAACTCTTTCTTCTTTTCTTAATTTACTTATTCACTTTTCTAAATACTAATTACTTCTCCAAGCATACCCTTAAAACTGAAACTCTTTCTTCTTTTCTTACTTTACTTATTCACTTTTCTAAATACTTATTACTTCTCTAAGCATACTCCTTAAAACTGAAACACTATCTTCTTTTCTTACTTTACTTATTCACTTTTCTAAATACTTATTACTTCTCAAAGCATACTCCTTAAAACTGAAACTCTATCTTCTATTCTTACTTTACTTATTCACTTTTCTAAATACTTATTACTTCTAAAGCATACCCTTAAATCTGAAACTCTATCTTCTTTTCTTACTTTACTTATTCACTTTTCTAAATACTTATTACTTCTCCAAGCATAACCTTAAAACTGAAATTCTATTTTCTTTTCTTACTTTACTTATTCACTTTTCTAAATACTTATTACTTCTCAAAGCATAACCTTAAAACTGAAACACTATCTTCTTTTCTTACTTTACTTCCTCACTTTTCTAAATACTTATTACTTCTAAAGCATACCCTTAAAACTGAAACTCTATCTTCTTTTCTTACTTTACTTATTCACTTTTCTAAATACTTATTACTTCTCTAAGCATACTCTTTAAAACTGAAACTCTATCTTCTTTTCTTACTTTACTTCCTCACTTTTCTAAATACTTATTACTTCTCTAAACATACTCCTTAAAACTGAAACTCTATCTTCTTTTCTTAATTTACTTATTCACTTTTCTAAATACTAATTACTTCTAAAGCATACTCCTTAAAACTGAAACTCTTTCTTCTTTTCTTACTTTACTTATTCACTTTTCTAAATACTTATTACTTCTCAAAGCATACTCCTTAAAACTGAAACACTATCTTCTTTTCTTACTTTACTTATTCACTTTTCTAAATACTTATTACTTCTCAAAGCATACTCCTTAAATCTGAAACTCTTTCTTCTTTTCTTACTTTACTTATTAACTTTTCTAAATACTTATTACTTCTCTAAGCATACTCCTTAAAACTGAAACTCTATCTTCTTTTCTTAATTTACTTATTCACTTTTCTAAATACTTATTACTTCTCAAAGCATACTCCTTAAATCTGAAACTCTTTCTTCTTTTCTTACTTTACTTCCTCACTTTTCTAAATACTTATTACTTCTCTAAGCATACTCCTTAAAACTGAAACTCTTTCTTCTTTTCTTAATTTACTTATTCACTTTTCTAAATACTAATTACTTCTCCAAGCATACCCTTAAAACTGAAACTCTTTCTTCTTTTCTTACTTTACTTATTCACTTTTCTAAATACTTATTACTTCTCCAAGCATACCCTTAAAACTGAAACTCTTTCTTCTTTTCTTACTTTACTTATTCACTTTTCTAAATACTTATTACTTCTCCAAGCATACCCTTAAAACTGAAACTCTATCTTCTTTTCTTACTTTATTTATTCACTTTTCTAAATACTTATTACTTCTAAAGCATAACCTTAAAACTGAAACTCTATCTTCTTTTCTTACTTTACTTCCTCACTTTTCTAAATACTTATTACTTCTCTAAGCATACTCCTTAAAACTGAAACTCTATCTTCTTTTCTTACTTTACTTCCTCACTTTTCTAAATACTTATTACTTCTCCAAGCATACCCTTAAAACTGAAACTCTTTCTTCTTTTCTTACTTTACTTATTCACTTTTCTAAATACTTATTACTTCTCCAAGCATACCCTTAAAACTGAAACTCTATCTTCTTTTCTTACTTTACTTATTCACTTTTCTAAATACTTATTACTTCTCTAAGCATACTCCTTAAAACTGAAACTCTATCTTCTTTTCTTACTTTACTTCCTCACTTTTCTAAATACTTATTACTTCTCTAAGCATACTCCTTAAAACTGAAACTCTATCTTCTTTTCTTACTTTACTTCCTCACTTTTCTAAATACTTATTACTTCTCTAAGCATACTCCTTAAAACTGAAACACTATCTTCTTTTCTTACTTTACTTATTAACTTTTCTAAATACTTATTACTTCTCTAAGCATACTCCTTAAAACTGAAACTCTATCTTCTTTTCTTAATTTACTTATTCACTTTTCTAAATACTTATTACTTCTCAAAGCATACTCCTTAAATCTGAAACTCTTTCTTCTTTTCTTACTTTACTTCCTCACTTTTCTAAATACTTATTACTTCTCTAAGCATACTCCTTAAAACTGAAACTCTTTCTTCTTTTCTTAATTTACTTATTCACTTTTCTAAATACTAATTACTTCTCCAAGCATACCCTTAAAACTGAAACTCTTTCTTCTTTTCTTACTTTACTTATTCACTTTTCTAAATACTTATTACTTCTCCAAGCATACCCTTAAAACTGAAACTCTTTCTTCTTTTCTTACTTTACTTATTCACTTTTCTAAATACTTATTACTTCTCTAAGCATACTCCTTAAAACTGAAACTCTATCTTCTTTTCTTACTTTACTTATTCACTTTTCTAAATACTTATTACTTCTCTAAGCATACTCCTTAAAACTGAAACACTATCTTCTTTTCTTACTTTACTTATTCACTTTTCTAAATACTTATTACTTCTCCAAGCATACCCTTAAAACTGAAACTCTATCTTCTTTTCTTACTTTACTTCCTCACTTTTCTAAATACTTATTACTTCTCTAAGCATACTCCTTAAAACTGAAACTCTTTCTTCTTTTCTTACTTTACTTATTAACTTTTCTAAATACTTATTACTTCTCTAAGCATTCTCCTTAAAACTGAAACTCTATCTTCTTTTCTTAATTTACTTATTCACTTTTCTAAATACTAATTACTTCTCTAAGCATACTCCTTAAAACTGAAACTCTTTCTTCTTTTCTTAATTTACTTATTCACTTTTCTAAATACTAATTACTTCTAAAGCATACTCCTTAAAACTGAAACTCTATCTTCTATTCTTACTTTACTTCCTCACTTTTCTAAATACTTATTACTTCTCTAAGCATACTCCTTAAATCTGAAACTCTATCTTCTTTTCTTACTTTACTTATTCACTTTTCTAAATACTTATTACTTCTCAAAGCATAACCTTAAAACTGAAACACTATCTTCTTTTCTTACTTTACTTATTCACTTTTCTAAATACTTATTACTTCTAAAGCATAACCTTAAAACTGAAACACTATCTTCTTTTCTTACTTTACTTCCTCACTTTTCTAAATACTTATTACTTCTAAAGCATACCCTTAAAACTGAAACTCTATCTTCTATTCTTAATTTACTTATTCACTTTTCTAAATACTAATTACTTCTCCAAGCATACCCTTAAAACTGAAACTCTTTCTTCTTTTCTTACTTTACTTATTCACTTTTCTAAATACTTATTACTTCTCCAAGCATACTCCTTAAAACTGAAACACTAACTTCTTTTCTTACTTTACTTCCTCACTTTTCTAAATACTTATTACTTCTCTAAGCATACTCCTTAAAACTGAAACTCTATCTTCTTTTCTTAATTTACTTATTCACTTTTCTAAATACTAATTACTTCTAAAGCATACTCCTTAAAACTGAAACTCTTTCTTCTTTTCTTACTTTACTTATTCACTTTTCTAAATACTTATTACTTCTCCAAGCATACCCTTAAAACTGAAACTCTTTCTTCTTTTCTTACTTTACTTATTCACTTTTCTAAATACTTATTACTTCTCCAAGCATACCCTTAAAACTGAAATTCTATCTTTTTTTCTTACTTTACTTATTCACTTTTCTAAATACTTATTACTTCTAAAGCATACCCTTAAAACTGAAACTCTTTCTTCTTTTCTTACTTTACTTATTCACTTTTCTAAATACTTATTACTTCTCAAAGCATAACCTTAAAACTGAAACACTATCTTCTTTTCTTACTTTACTTATTCACTTTTCTAAATACTTATTACTTCTAAAGCATAACCTTAAAACTGAAACACTATCTTCTTTTCTTACTTTACTTCCTCACTTTTCTAAATACTTATTACTTCTAAAGCATACCCTTAAAACTGAAACTCTATCTTCTTTTCTTACTTTACTTATTCACTTTTCTAAATACTTATTACTTCTCCAAGCATACTCCTTAAAACTGAAACACTATCTTCTTTTCTTACTTTACTTCCTCACTTTTCTAAATACTTATTACTTCTCTAAGCATACTCCTTAAAACTGAAACTCTATCTTCTTTTCTTACTTTACTTCCTCACTTTTCTAAATACTAATTACTTCTAAAGCATACTCCTTAAAACTGAAACTCTTTCTTCTTTTCTTACTTTACTTATTCACTTTTCTAAATACTTATTACTTCTCAAAGCATAACCTTAAAACTGAAACACTATCTTCTTTTCTTAATTTACTTATTCACTTTTCTAAATACTAATTACTTCTAAAGCATACTCCTTAAAACTGAAACTCTTTCTTCTTTTCTTACTTTACTTATTCACTTTTCTAAATACTTATTACTTCTCAAAGCATACTCCTTAAAACTGAAACTCTATCTTCTTTTCTTAATTTACTTATTCACTTTTCTAAATACTTATTACTTCTCTAAGCATACTCCTTAAAACTGAAACTCTATCTTCTTTTCTTACTTTACTTCCTCACTTTTCTAAATACTTATTACTTCTCAAAGCATACTCCTTAAAACTGAAACACTATCTTCTTTTCTTACTTTACTTATTCACTTTTCTAAATACTTATTACTTCTCTAAGCATACTCCTTAAAACTGAAACTCTTTCTTCTTTTCTTACTTTACTTATTAACTTTTCTAAATACTTATTACTTCTCAAAGCATAACCTTAAAACTGAAACACTATCTTCTTTTCTTACTTTACTTCCTCACTTTTCTAAATACTTATTACTTCTAAAGCATACCCTTAAATCTGAAACTCTTTCTTCTTTTCTTACTTTACTTATTCACTTTTCTAAATACTTATTACTTCTCAAAGCATACTCCTTAAAACTGAAACTCTATCTTCTTTTCTTACTTTACTTCCTCACTTTTCTAAATACTTATTACTTCTCTAAACATACTCCTTAAAACTGAAACTCTATCTTCTTTTCTTAATTTACTTATTCACTTTTCTAAATACTAATTACTTCTAAAGCATACTCCTTAAAACTGAAACTCTTTCTTCTTTTCTTACTTTACTTATTCACTTTTCTAAATACTTATTACTTCTCAAAGCATACTCCTTAAAACTGAAACTCTATCTTCTTTTCTTAATTTACTTATTCACTTTTCTAAATACTTATTACTTCTAAAGCATAACCTTAAAACTGAAACACTATCTTCTTTTCTTAATTTACTTATTCACTTTTCTAAATACTTATTACTTCTTCAAGCATACCCTTAAAACTGAAACTCTTTCTTCTTTTCTTACTTTACTTATTCACTTTTCTAAATACTTATTACTTCTCTAAGCATACTCCTTAAAACTGAAACTCTATCTTCTTTTCTTACTTTATTTATTCACTTTTCTAAATACTTATTACTTCTAAAGCATAACCTTAAAACTGAAACACTATCTTCTTTTCTTACTTTATTTATTCACTTTTCTAAATACTTATTACTTCTAAAGCATAACCTTAAAACTGAAACTCTATCTTCTTTTCTTAATTTACTTATTAACTTTTCTAAATACTTATTACTTCTCTAAGCATACTCCTTAAAACTGAAACTCTATCTTCTTTTCTTAATTTACTTATTCACTTTTCTAAATACTAATTACTTCTCCAAGCATACCCTTAAAACTGAAACTCTTTCTTCTTTTCTTACTTTACTTATTCACTTTTCTAAATACTTATTACTTCTTCAAGCATACCCTTAAAACTGAAACTCTTTCTTCTTTTCTTACTTTACTTATTCACTTTTCTAAATACTTATTACTTCTCCAAGCATAACCTTAAAACTGAAACACTATCTTCTTTTCTTACTTTACTTATTCACTTTTCTAAATACTTATTACTTCTAAAGCATAACCTTAAAACTGAAACACTATCTTCTTTTCTTACTTTACATATTCACTTTTCTAAATACTTATTACTTCTCCAAGCATACCCTTAAAACTGAAACTCTATCTTCTTTTCTTACTTTATTTATTCACTTTTCTAAATACTTATTACTTCTAAAGCATAACCTTAAAACTGAAACACTATCTTCTTTTCTTACTTTACTTATTAACTTTTCTAAATACTTATTACTTCTCTAAGCATACTCCTTAAAACTGAAACTCTATCTTCTTTTCTTACTTTACTTATTCACTTTTCTAAATACTTATTACTTCTTCAAGCATACCCTTAAAACTGAAACTCTATCTTCTTTTCTTAATTTACTTATTCACTTTTCTAAATACTAATTACTTCTCCAAGCATACCCTTAAAACTGAAACACTATCTTCTTTTCTTACTTTACATATTCACTTTTCTAAATACTTATTACTTCTCCAAGCATACCCTTAAAACTGAAACTCTATCTTCTTTTCTTACTTTATTTATTCACTTTTCTAAATACTTATTACTTCTAAAGCATAACCTTAAAACTGAAACACTATCTTCTTTTCTTACTTTACATATTCACTTTTCTAAATACTTATTACTTCTCCAAGCATACCCTTAAAACTGAAACTCTTTCTTCTTTTCTTACTTTACTTATTCACTTTTCTAAATACTTATTACTTCTCAAAGCATAACCTTAAAACTGAAACACTATCTTCTTTTCTTACTTTACTTATTCACTTTTCTAAATACTTATTAATTCTAAAGCATAACCTTAAAACTGAAACACTATCTTCTTTTCTTACTTTACTTATTCACTTTTCTAAATACTTATTACTTCTCTAAACATACTCCTTAAAACTGAAACTCTATCTTCTTTTCTTAATTTACTTATTCACTTTTCTAAATACTAATTACTTCTAAAGCATACTCCTTAAAACTGAAACTCTTTCTTCTTTTCTTACTTTACTTATTCACTTTTCTAAATACTTATTACTTCTTCAAGCATACCCTTAAAACTGAAACTCTATCTTCTTTTCTTAATTTACTTATTCACTTTTCTAAATACTAATTACTTCTCCAAGCATACCCTTAAAACTGAAACACTATCTTCTTTTCTTACTTTACTTATTAACTTTTCTAAATACTTATTACTTCTCTAAGCATACTCCTTAAAACTGAAACTCTATCTTCTTTTCTTACTTTACTTATTCACTTTTCTAAATACTTATTACTTCTTCAAGCATACCCTTAAAACTGAAACTCTATCTTCTTTTCTTAATTTACTTATTCACTTTTCTAAATACTAATTACTTCTCCAAGCATACCCTTAAAACTGAAACACTATCTTCTTTTCTTACTTTACATATTCACTTTTCTAAATACTTATTACTTCTCCAAGCATACCCTTAAAACTGAAACTCTATCTTCTTTTCTTACTTTATTTATTCACTTTTCTAAATACTTATTACTTCTAAAGCATAACCTTAAAACTGAAACACTATCTTCTTTTCTTACTTTACATATTCACTTTTCTAAATACTTATTACTTCTCCAAGCATACCCTTAAAACTGAAACTCTTTCTTCTTTTCTTACTTTACTTATTCACTTTTCTAAATACTTATTACTTCTCAAAGCATAACCTTAAAACTGAAACTCTATCTTCTTTTCTTACTTTACTTATTCACTTTTCTAAATACTTATTACTTCTCTAAGCATACTCTTTAAAACTGAAACTCTATCTTCTTTTCTTACTTTACTTCCTCACTTTTCTAAATACTTATTACTTCTCTAAACATACTCCTTAAAACTGAAACTCTATCTTCTTTTCTTAATTTACTTATTCACTTTTCTAAATACTAATTACTTCTAAAGCATACTCCTTAAAACTGAAACTCTTTCTTCTTTTCTTACTTTACTTATTCACTTTTCTAAATACTTATTACTTCTTCAAGCATACCCTTAAAACTGAAACTCTATCTTCTTTTCTTAATTTACTTATTCACTTTTCTAAATACTAATTACTTCTCCAAGCATACCCTTAAAACTGAAACACTATCTTCTTTTCTTACTTTACATATTCACTTTTCTAAATACTTATTACTTCTCCAAGCATACCCTTAAAACTGAAACTCTATCTTCTTTTCTTACTTTATTTATTCACTTTTCTAAATACTTATTACTTCTAAAGCATAACCTTAAAACTGAAACACTATCTTCTTTTCTTACTTTACATATTCACTTTTCTAAATACTTATTACTTCTCCAAGCATACCCTTAAAACTGAAACTCTTTCTTCTTTTCTTACTTTACTTCCTCACTTTTCTAAATACTTATTACTTCTAAAGCATACCCTTAAATCTGAAACTCTTTCTTCTTTTCTTACTTTACTTATTCACTTTTCTAAATACTTATTACTTCTCAAAGCATACTCCTTAAAACTGAAACTCTATCTTCTTTTCTTACTTTACTTCCTCACTTTTCTAAATACTTATTACTTCTCTAAACATACTCCTTAAAACTGAAACTCTATCTTCTTTTCTTAATTTACTTATTCACTTTTCTAAATACTAATTACTTCTAAAGCATACTCCTTAAAACTGAAACTCTTTCTTCTTTTCTTACTTTACTTATTCACTTTTCTAAATACTTATTACTTCTCAAAGCATACTCCTTAAAACTGAAACTCTATCTTCTTTTCTTAATTTACTTATTCACTTTTCTAAATACTTATTACTTCTAAAGCATAACCTTAAAACTGAAACACTATCTTCTTTTCTTAATTTACTTATTCACTTTTCTAAATACTTATTACTTCTTCAAGCATACCCTTAAAACTGAAACTCTTTCTTCTTTTCTTACTTTACTTATTCACTTTTCTAAATACTTATTACTTCTCTAAGCATACTCCTTAAAACTGAAACTCTATCTTCTTTTCTTACTTTATTTATTCACTTTTCTAAATACTTATTACTTCTAAAGCATAACCTTAAAACTGAAACACTATCTTCTTTTCTTACTTTATTTATTCACTTTTCTAAATACTTATTACTTCTAAAGCATAACCTTAAAACTGAAACTCTATCTTCTTTTCTTAATTTACTTATTAACTTTTCTAAATACTTATTACTTCTCTAAGCATACTCCTTAAAACTGAAACTCTATCTTCTTTTCTTAATTTACTTATTCACTTTTCTAAATACTAATTACTTCTCCAAGCATACCCTTAAAACTGAAACTCTTTCTTCTTTTCTTACTTTACTTATTCACTTTTCTAAATACTTATTACTTCTTCAAGCATACCCTTAAAACTGAAACTCTTTCTTCTTTTCTTACTTTACTTATTCACTTTTCTAAATACTTATTACTTCTCCAAGCATAACCTTAAAACTGAAACACTATCTTCTTTTCTTACTTTACTTATTCACTTTTCTAAATACTTATTACTTCTAAAGCATAACCTTAAAACTGAAACACTATCTTCTTTTCTTACTTTACATATTCACTTTTCTAAATACTTATTACTTCTCCAAGCATACCCTTAAAACTGAAACTCTATCTTCTTTTCTTACTTTATTTATTCACTTTTCTAAATACTTATTACTTCTAAAGCATAACCTTAAAACTGAAACACTATCTTCTTTTCTTACTTTACTTATTAACTTTTCTAAATACTTATTACTTCTCTAAGCATACTCCTTAAAACTGAAACTCTATCTTCTTTTCTTACTTTACTTATTCACTTTTCTAAATACTTATTACTTCTTCAAGCATACCCTTAAAACTGAAACTCTATCTTCTTTTCTTAATTTACTTATTCACTTTTCTAAATACTAATTACTTCTCCAAGCATACCCTTAAAACTGAAACACTATCTTCTTTTCTTACTTTACATATTCACTTTTCTAAATACTTATTACTTCTCCAAGCATACCCTTAAAACTGAAACTCTATCTTCTTTTCTTACTTTATTTATTCACTTTTCTAAATACTTATTACTTCTAAAGCATAACCTTAAAACTGAAACACTATCTTCTTTTCTTACTTTACATATTCACTTTTCTAAATACTTATTACTTCTCCAAGCATACCCTTAAAACTGAAACTCTTTCTTCTTTTCTTACTTTACTTATTCACTTTTCTAAATACTTATTACTTCTCAAAGCATAACCTTAAAACTGAAACACTATCTTCTTTTCTTACTTTACTTATTCACTTTTCTAAATACTTATTAATTCTCCAAGCATACCCTTAAATCTGAAACTCTTTCTTCTTTTCTTAATTTACTTATTCACTTTTCTAAATACTAATTACTTCTAAAGCATACTCCTTAAAACTGAAACTCTTTCTTCTTTTCTTACTTTACTTATTAACTTTTCTAAATACTTATTACTTCTCAAAGCATAACCTTAAAACTGAAACACTATCTTCTTTTCTTACTTTACTTCCTCACTTTTCTAAATACTTATTACTTCTAAAGCATACCCTTAAATCTGAAACTCTATCTTCTTTTCTTACTTTACTTATTCACTTTTCTAAATACTAATTACTTCTCCAAGCATACCCTTAAAACTAAAACTCTTTCTTCTTTTCTTACTTTACTTATTCACTTTTCTAAATACTTATTACTTCTCAAAGCATAACCTTAAAACTGAAACTCTTTCTTCTTTTCTTACTTTACTTATTCACTTTTCTAAATACTTATTACTTCTCCAAGCATACCCTTAAAACTGAAACTCTATCTTCTTTTCTTACTTTATTTATTCACTTTTCTAAATACTTATTACTTCTAAAGCATAACCTTAAAACTGAAACACTATCTTCTTTTCTTACTTTATTTATTCACTTTTCTAAATACTTATTACTTCTAAAGCATAACCTTAAAACTGAAACTCTATCTTCTTTTCTTAATTTACTTATTAACTTTTCTAAATACTTATTACTTCTCTAAGCATACTCCTTAAAACTGAAACTCTATCTTCTTTTCTTAATTTACTTATTCACTTTTCTAAATACTAATTACTTCTCCAAGCATACCCTTAAAACTGAAACTCTTTCTTCTTTTCTTACTTTACTTATTCACTTTTCTAAATACTTATTACTTCTTCAAGCATACCCTTAAAACTGAAACTCTTTCTTCTTTTCTTACTTTACTTATTCACTTTTCTAAATACTTATTACTTCTCAAAGCATAACCTTAAAACTGAAACACTATCTTCTTTTCTTACTTTACTTATTCACTTTTCTAAATACTTATTACTTCTAAAGCATAACCTTAAAACTGAAACACTATCTTCTTTTCTTACTTTACATATTCACTTTTCTAAATACTTATTACTTCTCCAAGCATACCCTTAAAACTGAAACTCTATCTTCTTTTCTTACTTTATTTATTCACTTTTCTAAATACTTATTACTTCTAAAGCATAACCTTAAAACTGAAACACTATCTTCTTTTCTTACTTTACATATTCACTTTTCTAAATACTTATTACTTCTCCAAGCATACCCTTAAAACTGAAACTCTTTCTTCTTTTCTTACTTTACTTATTCACTTTTCTAAATACTTATTACTTCTCAAAGCATAACCTTAAAACTGAAACACTATCTTCTTTTCTTACTTTACTTATTCACTTTTCTAAATACTTATTACTTCTAAAGCATAACCTTAAAACTGAAACACTATCTTCTTTTCTTACTTTACATATTCACTTTTCTAAATACTTATTACTTCTCCAAGCATACCCTTAAAACTGAAACTCTATCTTCTTTTCTTACTTTATTTATTCACTTTTCTAAATACTTATTACTTCTAAAGCATAACCTTAAAACTGAAACACTATCTTCTTTTCTTACTTTACATATTCACTTTTCTAAATACTTATTACTTCTCCAAGCATACCCTTAAAACTGAAACTCTTTCTTCTTTTCTTACTTTACTTATTCACTTTTCTAAATACTTATTACTTCTCAAAGCATAACCTTAAAACTGAAACACTATCTTCTTTTCTTACTTTACTTATTCACTTTTCTAAATACTTATTACTTCTAAAGCATAACCTTAAAACTGAAACACTATCTTCTTTTCTTACTTTACATATTCACTTTTCTAAATACTTATTACTTCTCCAAGCATACCCTTAAAACTGAAACTCTTTCTTCTTTTCTTACTTTACTTCTTCACTTTTCTAAATACTTATTACTTCTCAAAGCATACCCTTAAACTGAAACTCTATCTTCTTTTCTTACTTTATTTATTCACTTTTCTAAATAATTATTACTTCTCTAAGCATACTCCTTAAAACTGAAACTCTATCTTCTTTTCTTACTTTACTTATTCACTTTTCTAAATACTTATTACTTCTCCAAGCATAACCTTAAAACTGAAATTCTATTTTCTTTTCTTACTTTACTTATTCACTTTTCTAAATACTTATTACTTCTCAAAGCATACCCTTAAACTGAAACTCTATCTTCTTTTCTTACTTTATTTATTCACTTTTCTAAATACTTATTACTTCTCAAAGCATACTCCTTAAAACTGAAACACTATCTTCTTTTCTTACTTTACTTCCTCACTTTTCTAAATACTTATTACTTCTCTAAGCATACTCCTTAAAACTGAAACACTATCTTCTTTTCTTACTTTACTTATTCACTTTTCTAAATACTTATTACTTCTCAAAGCATACTCCTTAAAACTGAAACACTATCTTCTTTTCTTACTTTACTTATTCACTTTTCTAAATACTTATTACTTCTCAAAGCATAACCTTAAAACTGAAACACTATCTTCTTTTCTTACTTTACTTATTCACTTTTCTAAATACTTATTACTTCTCTAAGCATACTCCTTAAAACTGAAACTCTATCTTCTTTTCTTACTTTACTTCCTCACTTTTCTAAATACTTATTACTTCTCTAAGCATACTCCTTAAAACTGAAACACTATCTTCTTTTCTCACTTTACTTATTCACTTTTCTAAATACTTATTACTTCTCAAAGCATAACCTTAAACTGAAACTCTATCTTCTTTTCTTAATTTACTTATTCACTTTTTTAAATACTAATTACTTCTCTAAGCATACTCCTTAAAACTGAAACACTATCTTCTTTTCTTACTTTACTTATTCACTTTTCTAAATACTTATTACTTCTAAAGCATACCCTTAAAACTGAAACACTATCTTCTTTTCTTACTTTACTTATTCACTTTTCTAAATACTTATTACTTCTCAAAGCATACCCTTAAACTGAAACTCTATCTTCTTTTCTTACTTTATTTATTCACTTTTCTAAATACTTATTACTTCTCAAAGCATAACCTTAAACTGAAACTCTTTCTTCTTTTCTTACTTTACTTCTTCACTTTTCTAAATACTTATTACTTCTCAAAGCATACCCTTAAAACTGAAACTCTATCTTCTTTTCTTACTTTATTTATTCACTTTTCTAAATACTTATTACTTCTAAAGCATACTCCTTAAAACTGAAACTCTTTCTTCTTTTCTTACTTTACTTATTCACTTTTCTAAATACTTATTACTTCTCAAAGCATACTCCTTAAAACTGAAACACTATCTTCTTTTCTTAATTTACTTATTCACTTTTCTAAATACTAATTACTTCTAAAGCATACTCCTTAAAACTGAAACTCTTTCTTCTTTTCTTACTTTACTTATTCACTTTTCTAAATACTTATTACTTCTCAAAGCATACTCCTTAAAACTGAAACACTATCTTCTTTTCTTACTTTACTTATTCACTTTTCTAAATACTTATTACTTCTAAAGCATACCCTTAAAACTGAAACACTATCTTCTTTTCTTACTTTACTTATTCACTTTTCTAAATACTTATTACTTCTCAAAGCATACCCTTAAACTGAAACTCTATCTTCTTTTCTTAATTTACTTATTCACTTTTCTAAATACTTATTACTTCTCTAAGCATACTCCTTAAAACTGAAACTCTATCTTCTTTTCTTACTTTACTTCCTCACTTTTCTAAATACTTATTACTTCTCTAAGCATACTCCTTAAAACTGAAACTCTATCTTCTTTTCTTAATTTACTTATTCACTTTTCTAAATACTTATTACTTCTCAAAGCATAACCTTAAAACTGAAACACTATCTTCTTTTCTTACTTTACTTCCTCACTTTTCTAAGTACTTATTACTTCTCAAAGCATACCCTTAAATCTGAAACTCTATCTTCTTTTCTTACTTTACTTATTCACTTTTCTAAATACTTATTACTTCTCAAAGCATACTCCTTAAAACTGAAACTCTATCTTCTTTTCTTACTTTACTTATTCACTTTTCTAAATACTTATTACTTCTCTAAACATACTCCTTAAAACTGAAACTCTATCTTCTTTTCTTAATTTACTTATTCACTTTTCTAAATACTAATTACTTCTAAAGCATACTCCTTAAAACTGAAACTCTTTCTTCTTTTCTTACTTTACTTATTCACTTTTCTAAATACTTATTACTTCTCAAAGCATACTCCTTAAAACTGAAACACTATCTTCTTTTCTTAATTTACTTATTCACTTTTCTAAATACTAATTACTTCTAAAGCATACTCCTTAAAACTGAAACTCTTTCTTCTTTTCTTACTTTACTTATTCACTTTTCTAAATACTTATTACTTCTCAAAGCATACTCCTTAAAACTGAAACACTATCTTCTTTTCTTACTTTACTTATTCACTTTTCTAAATACTTATTACTTCTCAAAGCATACTCCTTAAATCTGAAACTCTTTCTTCTTTTCTTACTTTACTTATTAACTTTTCTAAATACTTATTACTTCTCTAAGCATACTCCTTAAAACTGAAACTCTATCTTCTTTTCTTAATTTACTTATTCACTTTTCTAAATACTAATTACTTCTCCAAGCATACCCTTAAAACTGAAACTCTTTCTTCTTTTCTTAATTTACTTATTCACTTTTCTAAATACTTATTACTTCTTCAAGCATACCCTTAAAACTGAAACTCTTTCTTCTTTTCTTACTTTACATATTCACTTTTCTAAATACTTATTACTTCTCCAAGCATACCCTTAAAACTGAAACTCTATCTTCTTTTCTTACTTTATTTATTCACTTTTCTAAATACTTATTACTTCTAAAGCATAACCTTAAAACTGAAACACTATCTTCTTTTCTTACTTTATTTATTCACTTTTCTAAATACTTATTACTTCTCAAAGCATACTCCTTAAAACTGAAACACTATCTTCTTTTCTTAATTTACTTATTCACTTTTCTAAATACTTATTACTTCTCAAAGCATACTCCTTAAATCTGAAACTCTTTCTTCTTTTCTTACTTTACTTATTAACTTTTCTAAATACTTATTACTTCTCTAAGCATACTCCTTAAAACTGAAACACTATCTTCTTTTCTTACTTTACTTATTCACTTTTCTAAATACTTATTACTTCTCCAAGCATACCCTTAAAACTGAAACTCTTTCTTCTTTTCTTACTTTACTTCTTCACTTTTCTAAATACTTATTACTTCTCAAAGCATACCCTTAAACTGAAACTCTATCTTCTTTTCTTACTTTACTTATTCACTTTTCTAAATACTTATTACTTCTCTAAGCATACTCCTTAAAACTGAAACTCTATCTTCTTTTCTTACTTTATTTATTCACTTTTCTAAATACTTATTACTTCTAAAGCATAACCTTAAACTGAAACTCTATCTTCTTTTCTTAATTTACATATTCACTTTTCTAAATACTTATTACTTCTCAAAGCATAACCTTAAAACTGAAACACTATCTTCTTTTCTTACTTTACTTATTCACTTTTCTAAATACTTATTACTTCTAAAGCATAACCTTAAAACTGAAACACTATCTTCTTTTCTTACTTTACATATTCACTTTTCTAAATACTTATTACTTCTCCAAGCATACCCTTAAAACTGAAACTCTTTCTTCTTTTCTTACTTTACTTCTTCACTTTTCTAAATACTTATTACTTCTCAAAGCATACCCTTAAACTGAAACTCTATCTTCTTTTCTTACTTTATTTATTCACTTTTCTAAATACTTATTACTTCTCTAAGCATACTCCTTAAAACTGAAACTCTATCTTCTTTTCTTACTTTACTTATTCACTTTTCTAAATACTTATTACTTCTCCAAGCATAACCTTAAAACTGAAATTCTATTTTCTTTTCTTACTTTACTTATTCACTTTTCTAAATACTTATTACTTCTCAAAGCATACCCTTAAACTGAAACTCTATCTTCTTTTCTTACTTTATTTATTCACTTTTCTAAATACTTATTACTTCTCAAAGCATACTCCTTAAAACTGAAACACTATCTTCTTTTCTTACTTTACTTCCTCACTTTTCTAAATACTTATTACTTCTCTAAGCATACTCCTTAAAACTGAAACACTATCTTCTTTTCTTACTTTACTTCCTCACTTTTCTAAATACTTATTACTTCTCTAAGCATACTCCTTAAAACTGAAACACTATCTTCTTTTCTTACTTTACTTATTCACTTTTCTAAATACTTATTACTTCTCAAAGCATAACCTTAAAACTGAAACACTATCTTCTTTTCTTACTTTACTTATTCACTTTTCTAAATACTTATTACTTCTCAAAGCATACCCTTAAACTGAAACTCTATCTTCTTTTCTTACTTTATTTATTCACTTTTCTAAATACTTATTACTTCTCAAAGCATACTCCTTAAAACTGAAACACTATCTTCTTTTCTTACTTTACTTATTCACTTTTCTAAATACTTATTACTTCTCTAAGCATACTCCTTAAAACTGAAACACTATCTTCTTTTCTTACTTTACATATTCACTTTTCTAAATACTTATTACTTCTAAAGCATAACCTTAAACTGAAACTCTATCTTCTTTTCTTAATTTACATATTCACTTTTCTAAATACTTATTACTTCTCCAAGCATACCCTTAAAACTGAAACTCTTTCTTCTTTTCTTACTTTACTTATTCACTTTTCTAAATACTTATTACTTCTCAAAGCATAACCTTAAAACTGAAACACTATCTTCTTTTCTTACTTTACTTATTCACTTTTCTAAATACTAATTACTTCTAAAGCATAACCTTAAAACTGAAACACTATCTTCTTTTCTTACTTTACATATTCACTTTTCTAAATACTAATTACTTCTAAAGCATACTCCTTAAAACTGAAACTCTTTCTTCTTTTCTTACTTTACTTATTCACTTTTCTAAATACTTATTACTTCTCAAAGCATACTCCTTAAAACTGAAACACTATCTTCTTTTCTTAATTTACTTATTCACTTTTCTAAATACTAATTACTTCTAAAGCATACTCCTTAAAACTGAAACTCTATCTTCTTTTCTTACTTTACTTATTCACTTTTCTAAATACTTATTACTTCTCCAAGCATAACCTTAAAACTGAAATTCTATTTTCTTTTCTTACTTTACTTATTCACTTTTCTAAATACTTATTACTTCTCAAAGCATACCCTTAAACTGAAACTCTATCTTCTTTTCTTACTTTATTTATTCACTTTTCTAAATACTTATTACTTCTCAAAGCATACTCCTTAAAACTGAAACACTATCTTCTTTTCTTACTTTACTTCCTCACTTTTCTAAATACTTATTACTTCTCTAAGCATACTCCTTAAAACTGAAACACTATCTTCTTTTCTTACTTTACTTCCTCACTTTTCTAAATACTTATTACTTCTCTAAGCATACTCCTTAAAACTGAAACTCTATCTTCTTTTCTTACTTTACTTATTCACTTTTCTAAATACTTATTACTTCTCCAAGCATAACCTTAAAACTGAAATTCTATTTTCTTTTCTTACTTTACTTATTCACTTTTCTAAATACTTATTACTTCTCAAAGCATACCCTTAAACTGAAACTCTATCTTCTTTTCTTACTTTATTTATTCACTTTTCTAAATACTTATTACTTCTCAAAGCATACTCCTTAAAACTGAAACACTATCTTCTTTTCTTACTTTACTTCCTCACTTTTCTAAATACTTATTACTTCTCTAAGCATACTCCTTAAAACTGAAACACTATCTTCTTTTCTTACTTTACTTCCTCACTTTTCTAAATACTTATTACTTCTCTAAGCATACTCCTTAAAACTGAAACACTATCTTCTTTTCTTACTTTACTTATTCACTTTTCTAAATACTTATTACTTCTCAAAGCATACTCCTTAAAACTGAAACTCTTTCTTCTTTTCTTACTTTACTTATTCACTTTTCTAAATACTTATTACTTCTCAAAGCATACTCCTTAAAACTGAAACTCTATCTTCTTTTCTTACTTCTCTTCTTCACTTTTATAAATACTTAATACTTCTCAAAACATACTACTTAAAACTGAAATTCAATCTTCTTTTCTTACTTTACTTCTTCACTTTTCTAAATACTTATTACTTCTCAAAGCATAATACTTAAAACTGAAATTCTATCTTCTTTTCTTACTTTACTTCTTCACTTTTCTAAATACTTATTTCTTCTCAAAGCATAATACTTAAAACTGAAATTCAATCTTCTTTTCTTACTTTATTTATTCACTTTTCTAAATACTTATTACTTCTAAAGCATAACCTTAAAACTGAAACTCTATCTTCTTTTCTTACTTTACTTATTCACTTTTCTAAATACTTATTACTTCTCTAAGCATACTCCTTAAAACTGAAACTCTATCTTCTTTTCTTAATTTACTTATTCACTTTTCTAAATACTAATTACTTCTCCAAGCATACCCTTAAAACTGAAACTCTTTCTTCTTTTCTTACTTTACTTATTCACTTTTCTAAATACTTATTACTTCTCTAAGCATACTCCTTAAAACTGAAACTCTATCTTCTTTTCTTAATTTACTTATTCACTTTTCTAAATACTTATTACTTCTTCAAGCATACCCTTAAAACTGAAACTCTTTCTTCTTTTCTTACTTTACTTATTCACTTTTCTAAATACTTATTACTTCTCAAAGCATACTCCTTAAAACTGAAACACTATCTTCTTTTCTTAATTTACTTATTCACTTTTCTAAATACTAATTACTTCTAAAGCATACTCCTTAAAACTGAAACTCTTTCTTCTTTTCTTACTTTACTTATTCACTTTTCTAAATACTTATTACTTCTCAAAGCATACTCCTTAAAACTGAAACACTATCTTCTTTTCTTACTTTACTTATTCACTTTTCTAAATACTTATTACTTCTCAAAGCATACTCCTTAAATCTGAAACTCTTTCTTCTTTTCTTACTTTACTTATTAACTTTTCTAAATACTTATTACTTCTCTAAGCATACTCCTTAAAACTGAAACTCTATCTTCTTTTCTTAATTTACTTATTCACTTTTCTAAATACTAATTACTTCTCCAAGCATACCCTTAAAACTGAAACTCTTTCTTCTTTTCTTAATTTACTTATTCACTTTTCTAAATACTTATTACTTCTTCAAGCATACCCTTAAAACTGAAACTCTATCTTCTTTTCTTACTTTATTTATTCACTTTTCTAAATACTTATTACTTCTAAAGCATACTCCTTAAAACTGAAACTCTTTCTTCTTTTCTTACTTTACTTATTCACTTTTCTAAATACTTATTACTTCTCAAAGCATACTCCTTAAAACTGAAACACTATCTTCTTTTCTTACTTTATTTATTCACTTTTCTAAATACTTATTACTTCTCAAAGCATACTCCTTAAAACTGAAACACTATCTTCTTTTCTTACTTTACTTATTCACTTTTCTAAATACTTATTACTTCTCAAAGCATACTCCTTAAATCTGAAACTCTTTCTTCTTTTCTTACTTTACTTATTAACTTTTCTAAATACTTATTACTTCTCTAAGCATACTCCTTAAAACTGAAACTCTATCTTCTTTTCTTACTTTACTTATTCACTTTTCTAAATACTTATTACTTCTCCAAGCATACCCTTAAAACTGAAACTCTTTCTTCTTTTCTTACTTTACTTATTCACTTTTCTAAATACTTATTACTTCTCAAAGCATAACCTTAAAACTGAAACACTATCTTCTTTTCTTACTTTACTTATTCACTTTTCTAAATACTTATTACTTCTAAAGCATAACCTTAAAACTGAAACACTATCTTCTTTTCTTACTTTACATATTCACTTTTCTAAATACTTATTACTTCTCCAAGCATACCCTTAAAACTGAAACTCTATCTTCTTTTCTTACTTTATTTATTCACTTTTCTAAATACTTATTACTTCTAAAGCATAACCTTAAACTGAAACTCTATCTTCTTTTCTTAATTTACATATTCACTTTTCTAAATACTTATTACTTCTCCAAGCATACCCTTAAAACTGAAACTCTTTCTTCTTTTCTTACTTTACTTATTCACTTTTCTAAATACTTATTACTTCTCAAAGCATAACCTTAAAACTGAAACACTATCTTCTTTTCTTACTTTACTTATTCACTTTTCTAAATACTTATTACTTCTAAAGCATAACCTTAAAACTGAAACACTATCTTCTTTTCTTACTTTACATATTCACTTTTCTAAATACTTATTACTTCTCCAAGCATACCCTTAAAACTGAAACTCTTTCTTCTTTTCTTACTTTACTTCTTCACTTTTCTAAATACTTATTACTTCTCAAAGCATACCCTTAAACTGAAACTCTATCTTCTTTTCTTACTTTATTTATTCACTTTTCTAAATACTTATTACTTCTCTAAGCATACTCCTTAAAACTGAAACTCTATCTTCTTTTCTTACTTTACTTATTCACTTTTCTAAATACTTATTACTTCTCCAAGCATAACCTTAAAACTGAAATTCTATTTTCTTTTCTTACTTTACTTATTCACTTTTCTAAATACTTATTACTTCTCAAAGCATACCCTTAAACTGAAACTCTATCTTCTTTTCTTACTTTATTTATTCACTTTTCTAAATACTTATTACTTCTCAAAGCATACTCCTTAAAACTGAAACACTATCTTCTTTTCTTACTTTACTTCCTCACTTTTCTAAATACTTATTACTTCTCTAAGCATACTCCTTAAAACTGAAACACTATCTTCTTTTCTTACTTTACTTCCTCACTTTTCTAAATACTTATTACTTCTCTAAGCATACTCCTTAAAACTGAAACACTATCTTCTTTTCTTACTTTACTTATTCACTTTTCTAAATACTTATTACTTCTCAAAGCATAACCTTAAAACTGAAACACTATCTTCTTTTCTTACTTTACTTATTCACTTTTCTAAATACTTATTACTTCTCAAAGCATACCCTTAAACTGAAACTCTATCTTCTTTTCTTACTTTATTTATTCACTTTTCTAAATACTTATTACTTCTCAAAGCATACTCCTTAAAACTGAAACACTATCTTCTTTTCTTACTTTACTTATTCACTTTTCTAAATACTTATTACTTCTCTAAGCATACTCCTTAAAACTGAAACACTATCTTCTTTTCTTACTTTACATATTCACTTTTCTAAATACTTATTACTTCTAAAGCATAACCTTAAACTGAAACTCTATCTTCTTTTCTTACTTTACTTATTCACTTTTCTAAATACTTATTACTTCTCAAAGCATACCCTTAAACTGAAACTCTATCTTCTTTTCTTACTTTATTTATTCACTTTTCTAAATACTTATTACTTCTCAAAGCATACTCCTTAAAACTGAAACACTATCTTCTTTTCTTACTTTACTTCCTCACTTTTCTAAATACTAATTACTTCTAAAGCATAACCTTAAAACTGAAACACTATCTTCTTTTCTTACTTTACATATTCACTTTTCTAAATACTTATTACTTCTCCAAGCATACCCTTAAAACTGAAACTCTTTCTTCTTTTCTTACTTTACTTCTTCACTTTTCTAAATACTTATTACTTCTCAAAGCATACCCTTAAACTGAAACTCTATCTTCTTTTCTTACTTTATTTATTCACTTTTCTAAATACTTATTACTTCTCTAAGCATACTCCTTAAAACTGAAACTCTATCTTCTTTTCTTACTTTACTTATTCACTTTTCTAAATACTTATTACTTCTCCAAGCATAACCTTAAAACTGAAATTCTATTTTCTTTTCTTACTTTACTTATTCACTTTTCTAAATACTTATTACTTCTCAAAGCATACCCTTAAACTGAAACTCTATCTTCTTTTCTTACTTTATTTATTCACTTTTCTAAATACTTATTACTTCTCAAAGCATACTCCTTAAAACTGAAACTCTATCTTCTTTTCTTACTTTACTTATTCACTTTTCTAAATACTTATTACTTCTCCAAGCATAACCTTAAAACTGAAATTCTATCTTCTTTTCTTACTTTACTTCCTCACTTTTCTAAATACTTATTACTTCTCTAAGCATACTCCTTAAAACTGAAACACTATCTTCTTTTCTTACTTTACTTATTCACTTTTCTAAATACTTATTACTTCTCAAAGCATAACCTTAAAACTGAAACTCTTTCTTCTTTTCTTACTTTACTTATTCACTTTTCTAAATACTTATTACTTCTCAAAGCATACCCTTAAACTGAAACTCTATCTTCTTTTCTTACTTTATTTATTCACTTTTCTAAATACTTATTACTTCTCAAAGCATACTCCTTAAAACTGAAACACTATCTTCTTTTCTTACTTTACTTATTCACTTTTCTAAATACTTATTACTTCTCCAAGCATAACCTTAAAACTGAAATTCTATTTTCTTTTCTTACTTTACTTATTCACTTTTCTAAATACTTATTACTTCTCAAAGCATACCCTTAAACTGAAACTCTATCTTCTTTTCTTACTTTATTTATTCACTTTTCTAAATACTTATTACTTCTCAAAGCATACTCCTTAAAACTGAAACACTATCTTCTTTTCTTACTTTACTTCCTCACTTTTCTAAATACTTATTACTTCTCTAAGCATACTCCTTAAAACTGAAACACTATCTTCTTTTCTTACTTTACTTATTCACTTTTCTAAATACTTATTACTTCTCAAAGCATACTCCTTAAAACTGAAACACTATCTTCTTTTCTTACTTTACTTATTCACTTTTCTAAATACTTATTACTTCTCCAAGCATAACCTTAAAACTGAAATTCTATTTTCTTTTCTTACTTTACTTATTCACTTTTCTAAATACTTATTACTTCTCAAAGCATACCCTTAAACTGAAACTCTATCTTCTTTTCTTACTTTATTTATTCACTTTTCTAAATACTTATTACTTCTAAAGCATAACCTTAAAACTGAAACTCTATCTTCTTTTCTTACTTTACTTATTCACTTTTCTAAATACTTATTACTTCTCTAAGCATACTCCTTAAAACTGAAACTCTATCTTCTTTTCTTAATTTACTTATTCACTTTTCTAAATACTTATTACTTCTCCAAGCATACCCTTAAAACTGAAACTCTTTCTTCTTTTCTTACTTTACTTATTCACTTTTCTAAATACTTATTACTTCTCTAAGCATACTCCTTAAAACTGAAACTCTATCTTCTTTTCTTAATTTACTTATTCACTTTTCTAAATACTAATTACTTCTTCAAGCATACCCTTAAAACTGAAACTCTTTCTTCTTTTCTTACTTTACTTATTCACTTTTCTAAATACTTATTACTTCTAAAAGCATAACCTTAAAACTGAAACACTATCTTCTTTTCTTACTTTACTTATTCACTTTTCTAAATACTTATTACTTCTAAAGCATAACCTTAAAACTGAAACACTATCTTCTTTTCTTACTTTACATATTCACTTTTCTAAATACTTATTACTTCTCCAAGCATACCCTTAAAACTGAAACTCTATCTTCTTTTCTTACTTTATTTATTCACTTTTCTAAATACTTATTACTTCTAAAGCATAACCTTAAAACTGAAACACTATCTTCTTTTCTTACTTTACATATTCACTTTTCTAAATACTTATTACTTCTCCAAGCATACCCTTAAAACTGAAACTCTTTCTTCTTTTCTTACTTTACTTATTCACTTTTCTAAATACTTATTACTTCTCAAAGCATAACCTTAAAACTGAAACACTATCTTCTTTTCTTACTTTACTTATTCACTTTTCTAAATACTTATTACTTCTAAAGCATAATACTTAAAACTGAAATTCAATCTTCTTTTCTTACTTTATTTATTCACTTTTCTAAATACTTATTACTTCTAAAGCATAACCTTAAAACTGAAACTCTATCTTCTTTTCTTACTTTACTTCCTCACTTTTCTAAATACTTATTACTTCTCTAAGCATACTCCTTAAAACTGAAACACTATCTTCTTTTCTTACTTTACTTATTCACTTTTCTAAATACTTATTACTTCTCAAAGCATAACCTTAAACTGAAACTCTTTCTTCTTTTCTTACTTTACTTATTCACTTTTCTAAATACTTATTACTTCTCTAAGCATACTCCTTAAAACTGAAACTCTATCTTCTTTTCTTAATTTACTTATTCACTTTTCTAAATACTTATTACTTCTCTAAGCATACTCCTTAAAACTGAAACTCTATCTTCTTTTCTTACTTTACTTATTCACTTTTCTAAATACTTATTACTTCTCTAAGCATACTCCTTAAAACTGAAACTCTATCTTCTTTTCTTACTTTACTTCCTCACTTTTCTAAATACTTATTACTTCTCAAAGCATAACCTTAAAACTGAAACACTATCTTCTTTTCTTACTTTACTTATTCACTTTTCTAAATACTTATTACTTCTAAAGCATAACCTTAAAACTGAAACACTATCTTCTTTTCTTACTTTACATATTCACTTTTCTAAATACTTATTACTTCTCCAAGCATACCCTTAAAACTGAAACTCTTTCTTCTTTTCTTACTTTACTTCTTCACTTTTCTAAATACTTATTACTTCTCAAAGCATACCCTTAAACTGAAACTCTATCTTCTTTTCTTACTTTATTTATTCACTTTTCTAAATAATTATTACTTCTCTAAGCATACTCCTTAAAACTGAAACTCTATCTTCTTTTCTTACTTTACTTATTCACTTTTCTAAATACTTATTACTTCTCCAAGCATAACCTTAAAACTGAAACACTATCTTCTTTTCTTACTTTACTTATTCACTTTTCTAAATACTTATTACTTCTCTAAACATACTCCTTAAAACTGAAACTCTATCTTCTTTTCTTAATTTACTTATTCACTTTTCTAAATACTAATTACTTCTAAAGCATACTCCTTAAAACTGAAACTCTTTCTTCTTTTCTTACTTTACTTCTTCACTTTTCTAAATACTTATTACTTCTCAAAGCATACCCTTAAACTGAAACTCTATCTTCTTTTCTTACTTTATTTATTCACTTTTCTAAATACTTATTACTTCTCTAAGCATACTCCTTAAAACTGAAACTCTATCTTCTTTTCTTACTTTACTTATTCACTTTTCTAAATACTTATTACTTCTCCAAGCATAACCTTAAAACTGAAATTCTATTTTCTTTTCTTACTTTACTTATTCACTTTTCTAAATACTTATTACTTCTCAAAGCATACCCTTAAACTGAAACTCTATCTTCTTTTCTTACTTTATTTATTCACTTTTCTAAATACTTATTACTTCTCAAAGCATACTCCTTAAAACTGAAACACTATCTTCTTTTCTTACTTTACTTCCTCACTTTTCTAAATACTTATTACTTCTCTAAGCATACTCCTTAAAACTGAAACACTATCTTCTTTTCTTACTTTACTTATTCACTTTTCTAAATACTTATTACTTCTCAAAGCATACTCCTTAAAACTGAAACACTATCTTCTTTTCTTACTTTACTTCTTCACTTTTCTAAAACTTATTACTTCTCAAAGCATACTCCTTAAAACTGAAACACTATCTTCTTTTCTTACTTTATTTATTCACTTTTCTAAATACTTATTACTTCTAAAGCATAACCTTAAAACTGAAACTCTATCTTCTTTTCTTAATTTACTTATTAACTTTTCTAAATACTTATTACTTCTCTAAGCATACTCCTTAAAACTGAAACACTATCTTCTTTTCTTACTTTACTTATTCACTTTTCTAAATACTTATTACTTCTCTAAACATACTCCTTAAAACTGAAACTCTATCTTCTTTTCTTAATTTACTTATTCACTTTTCTAAATACTAATTACTTCTAAAGCATACTCCTTAAAACTGAAACTCTTTCTTCTTTTCTTACTTTACTTATTCACTTTTCTAAATACTTATTACTTCTCAAAGCATAACCTTAAAACTGAAACACTATCTTCTTTTCTTACTTTACTTATTCACTTTTCTAAATACTTATTACTTCTAAAGCATACTCCTTAAAACTGAAACTCTTTCTTCTTTTCTTACTTTACTTATTCACTTTTCTAAATACTTATTACTTCTCAAAGCATACTCCTTAAAACTGAAACACTATCTTCTTTTCTTACTTTACTTCCTCACTTTTCTAAATACTTATTACTTCTCAAAGCATACTCCTTAAATCTGAAACTCTTTCTTCTTTTCTTACTTTACTTATTAACTTTTCTAAATACTTATTACTTCTCTAAGCATACTCCTTAAAACTGAAATTCTTTCTTCTTTTCTTAATTTACTTATTCACTTTTCTAAATACTTATTACTTCTTCAAGCATACCCTTAAAACTGAAACTCTTTCTTCTTTTCTTACTTTACTTATTCACTTTTCTAAATACTTATTACTTCTCCAAGCATACCCTTAAAACTGAAACTCTATCTTCTTTTCTTACTTTATTTATTCACTTTTCTAAATACTTATTACTTCTAAAGCATAACCTTAAAACTGAAACACTATCTTCTTTTCTTACTTTATTTATTCACTTTTCTAAATACTTATTACTTCTAAAGCATAACCTTAAAACTGAAACTCTTTCTTCTTTTCTTACTTTACTTATTAACTTTTCTAAATACTTATTACTTCTCTAAGCATACTCCTTAAAACTGAAACTCTATCTTCTTTTCTTAATTTACTTATTCACTTTTCTAAATACTTATTACTTCTCCAAGCATACCCTTAAAACTGAAACTCTTTCTTCTTTTCTTACTTTACTTATTCACTTTTCTAAATACTTATTACTTCTTCAAGCATACCCTTAAAACTGAAACTCTTTCTTCTTTTCTTACTTTACTTATTCACTTTTCTAAATACTTATTACTTCTCAAAGCATACTCCTTAAAACTGAAACACTATCTTCTTTTCTTAATTTACTTATTCACTTTTCTAAATACTAATTACTTCTAAAGCATACTCCTTAAAACTGAAACACTATCTTCTTTTCTTACTTTACATATTCACTTTTCTAAATACTTATTACTTCTCAAAGCATACCCTTAAAACTGAAACTCTATCTTCTTTTCTTACTTTATTTATTCACTTTTCTAAATACTTATTACTTCTAAAGCATACCCTTAAACTGAAACTCTATCTTCTTTTCTTACTTTACTTATTCACTTTTCTAAATACTTATTACTTCTCAAAGCATACTCCTTAAAACTGAAACTCTATCTTCTTTTCTTACTTTACATATTCACTTTTCTAAATACTTATTACTTCTCCAAGCATACCCTTAAAACTGAAACTCTATCTTCTTTTCTTAATTTACTTATTCACTTTTCTAAATACTAATTACTTCTAAAGCATACTCCTTAAAACTGAAACTCTTTCTTCTTTTCTTACTTTACTTATTCACTTTTCTAAATACTTATTACTTCTCAAAGCATAACCTTAAAACTGAAACACTATCTTCTTTTCTTACTTTACTTATTCACTTTTCTAAATACTTATTACTTCTAAAGCATAACCTTAAAACTGAAACACTATCTTCTTTTCTTACTTTACATATTCACTTTTCTAAATACTTATTACTTCTCCAAGCATACCCTTAAAACTGAAACTCTTTCTTCTTTTCTTACTTTACTTCTTCACTTTTCTAAATACTTATTACTTCTCAAAGCATACCCTTAAACTGAAACTCTATCTTCTTTTCTTACTTTACTTATTCACTTTTCTAAATACTTATTACTTCTCTAAGCATACTCCTTAAAACTGAAACTCTATCTTCTTTTCTTACTTTACTTATTCACTTTTCTAAATACTTATTACTTCTCCAAGCATAACCTTAAAACTGAAATTCTATTTTCTTTTCTTACTTTACTTATTCACTTTTCTAAATACTTATTACTTCTCAAAGCATACCCTTAAACTGAAACTCTATCTTCTTTTCTTACTTTATTTATTCACTTTTCTAAATACTTATTACTTCTCAAAGCATACTCCTTAAAACTGAAACACTATCTTCTTTTCTTACTTTACTTCCTCACTTTTCTAAATACTTATTACTTCTCTAAGCATACTCCTTAAAACTGAAACACTATCTTCTTTTCTTACTTTACTTATTCACTTTTCTAAATACTTATTACTTCTCAAAGCATACTCCTTAAAACTGAAACACTATCTTCTTTTCTTACTTTACTTATTCACTTTTCTAAATACTTATTACTTCTCAAAGCATAACCTTAAAACTGAAACACTATCTTCTTTTCTTACTTTACTTATTCACTTTTCTAAATACTTATTACTTCTCTAAGCATACTCCTTAAAACTGAAACTCTATCTTCTTTTCTTACTTTACTTCCTCACTTTTCTAAATACTTATTACTTCTCTAAGCATACTCCTTAAAACTGAAACACTATCTTCTTTTCTTACTTTACTTATTCACTTTTCTAAATACTTATTACTTCTCAAAGCATAACCTTAAACTGAAACTCTATCTTCTTTTCTTACTTTATTTATTCACTTTTCTAAATACTTATTACTTCTCAAAGCATAACCTTAAACTGAAACTCTTTCTTCTTTTCTTACTTTACTTCTTCACTTTTCTAAATACTTATTACTTCTCAAAGCATACTCCTTAAAACTGAAACTCTATCTTCTTTTCTTACTTTATTTATTCACTTTTCTAAATACTTATTACTTCTAAAGCATACTCCTTAAAACTGAAACTCTTTCTTCTTTTCTTACTTTACTTATTCACTTTTCTAAATACTTATTACTTCTCAAAGCATACTCCTTAAAACTGAAACTCTATCTTCTTTTCTTAATTTACTTATTCACTTTTCTAAATACTAATTACTTCTAAAGCATACTCCTTAAAACTGAAACTCTTTCTTCTTTTCTTACTTTACTTATTCACTTTTCTAAATACTTATTACTTCTCAAAGCATACTCCTTAAAACTGAAACACTATCTTCTTTTCTTACTTTACTTATTCACTTTTCTAAATACTTATTACTTCTCAAAGCATACTCCTTAAATCTGAAACTCTTTCTTCTTTTCTTACTTTACTTATTAACTTTTCTAAATACTTATTACTTCTCTAAGCATACTCCTTAAAACTGAAACTCTATCTTCTTTTCTTAATTTACTTATTCACTTTTCTAAATACTAATTACTTCTCCAAGCATAACCTTAAAACTGAAACACTATCTTCTTTTCTTACTTTACTTATTCACTTTTCTAAATACTTATTACTTCTCAAAGCATACTCCTTAAATCTGAAACTCTTTCTTCTTTTCTTACTTTACTTATTAACTTTTCTAAATACTTATTACTTCTCTAAGCATACTCCTTAAAACTGAAACTCTATCTTCTTTTCTTAATTTACTTATTCACTTTTCTAAATACTAATTACTTCTCCAAGCATACCCTTAAAACTGAAACTCTTTCTTCTTTTCTTACTTTACTTATTCACTTTTCTAAATACTAATTACTTCTCTAAGCATACTCCTTAAAACTGAAACTCTATCTTCTTTTCTTAATTTACTTATTCACTTTTCTAAATACTTATTACTTCTCAAAGCATACTCCTTAAATCTGAAACTCTTTCTTCTTTTCTTACTTTACTTCCTCACTTTTCTAAATACTTATTACTTCTCTAAGCATACTCCTTAAAACTGAAACTCTTTCTTCTTTTCTTAATTTACTTATTCACTTTTCTAAATACTAATTACTTCTCCAAGCATACCCTTAAAACTGAAACTCTTTCTTCTTTTCTTACTTTACTTATTCACTTTTCTAAATACTTATTACTTCTCCAAGCATACCCTTAAAACTGAAACTCTTTCTTCTTTTCTTACTTTACTTATTCACTTTTCTAAATACTTATTACTTCTCCAAGCATACCCTTAAAACTGAAACTCTATCTTCTTTTCTTACTTTACTTATTCACTTTTCTAAATACTTATTACTTCTAAAGCATAACCTTAAAACTGAAACACTATCTTCTTTTCTTACTTTACTTATTCACTTTTCTAAATACTTATTACTTCTCTAAGCATACTCCTTAAAACTGAAACACTATCTTCTTTTCTTACTTTACTTATTCACTTTTCTAAATACTTATTACTTCTCCAAGCATACCCTTAAAACTGAAACTCTATCTTCTTTTCTTACTTTACTTATTCACTTTTCTAAATACTTATTACTTCTCTAAGCATACTCCTTAAAACTGAAACTCTATCTTCTTTTCTTACTTTACTTCCTCACTTTTCTAAATACTAATTACTTCTAAAGCATACTCCTTAAAACTGAAACTCTATCTTCTTTTCTTACTTTACTTATTCACTTTTCTAAATACTTATTACTTCTCTAAGCATACTCCTTAAAACTGAAACACTATCTTCTTTTCTTACTTTACTTCCTCACTTTTCTAAATACTTATTACTTCTCCAAGCATACCCTTAAAACTGAAACTCTTTCTTCTTTTCTTACTTTACTTATTCACTTTTCTAAATACTTATTACTTCTCCAAGCATACCCTTAAAACTGAAACACTATCTTCTTTTCTTACTTTATTTATTCACTTTTCTAAATACTTATTACTTCTCAAAGCATACTCCTTAAAACTGAAACACTATCTTCTTTTCTTACTTTACTTATTCACTTTTCTAAATACTTATTACTTCTCAAAGCATACTCCTTAAAACTGAAACACTATCTTCTTTTCTTACTTTACTTATTCACTTTTCTAAATACTTATTACTTCTCAAAGCATACCCTTAAAACTGAAACTCTATCTTCTTTTCTTACTTTACTTCCTCACTTTTCTAAATACTAATTACTTCTAAAGCATACTCCTAAAAACTGAAACTCTATCTTCTTTTCTTACTTTACTTATTCACTTTTCTAAATACTAATTACTTCTCCAAGCATACCCTTAAAACTGAAACTCTTTCTTCTTTTCTTACTTTACTTATTCACTTTTCTAAATACTTATTACTTCTCCAAGCATACCCTTAAAACTGAAACTCTTTCTTCTTTTCTTACTTTACTTATTCACTTTTCTAAATACTTATTACTTCTCCAAGCATACCCTTAAAACTGAAACACTATCTTCTTTTCTTACTTTATTTATTCACTTTTCTAAATACTTATTACTTCTAAAGCATACCCTTAAATCTGAAACTCTTTCTTCTTTTCTTACTTTACTTCCTCACTTTTCTAAATACTTATTACTTCTCCAAGCATACCCTTAAAACTGAAACTCTTTCTTCTTTTCTTACTTTACTTATTCACTTTTCTAAATACTTATTACTTCTCAAAGCATAACCTTAAACTGAAACTCTTTCTTCTTTTCTTACTTTACTTCTTCACTTTTCTAAATACTTATTACTTCTCAAAGCATACTCCTTAAAACTGAAACTCTATCTTCTTTTCTTACTTTATTTATTCACTTTTCTAAATACTTATTACTTCTAAAGCATACTCCTTAAAACTGAAACTCTTTCTTCTTTTCTTACTTTACTTATTCACTTTTCTAAATACTTATTACTTCTCAAAGCATACTCCTTAAAACTGAAACTCTATCTTCTTTTCTTACTTTACTTATTCACTTTTCTAAATACTAATTACTTCTAAAGCATACTCCTTAAAACTGAAACACTATCTTCTTTTCTTACTTTACTTATTCACTTTTCTAAATACTTATTACTTCTCAAAGCATACTCCTTAAATCTGAAACTCTTTCTTCTTTTCTTACTTTACTTATTAACTTTTCTAAATACTTATTACTTCTCTAAGCATACTCCTTAAAACTGAAACTCTATCTTCTTTTCTTAATTTACTTATTCACTTTTCTAAATACTAATTACTTCTCCAAGCATACCCTTAAAACTGAAACTCTTTCTTCTTTTCTTACTTTACTTATTCACTTTTCTAAATACTAATTACTTCTCTAAGCATACTCCTTAAAACTGAAACTCTATCTTCTTTTCTTAATTTACTTATTCACTTTTCTAAATACTTATTACTTCTCAAAGCATACTCCTTAAATCTGAAACTCTTTCTTCTTTTCTTACTTTACTTCCTCACTTTTCTAAATACTTATTACTTCTCTAAGCATACTCCTTAAAACTGAAACTCTTTCTTCTTTTCTTAATTTACTTATTCACTTTTCTAAATACTAATTACTTCTCCAAGCATACCCTTAAAACTGAAACTCTTTCTTCTTTTCTTACTTTACTTATTCACTTTTCTAAATACTTATTACTTCTCCAAGCATACCCTTAAAACTGAAACTCTTTCTTCTTTTCTTACTTTACTTATTCACTTTTCTAAATACTTATTACTTCTCCAAGCATACCCTTAAAACTGAAACTCTATCTTCTTTTCTTACTTTACTTATTCACTTTTCTAAATACTTATTACTTCTAAAGCATAACCTTAAAACTGAAACACTATCTTCTTTTCTTACTTTACTTATTCACTTTTCTAAATACTTATTACTTCTCTAAGCATACTCCTTAAAACTGAAACACTATCTTCTTTTCTTACTTTACTTATTCACTTTTCTAAATACTTATTACTTCTCCAAGCATACCCTTAAAACTGAAACTCTATCTTCTTTTCTTACTTTACTTATTCACTTTTCTAAATACTTATTACTTCTCTAAGCATACTCCTTAAAACTGAAACTCTATCTTCTTTTCTTACTTTACTTCCTCACTTTTCTAAATACTAATTACTTCTAAAGCATACTCCTTAAAACTGAAACTCTATCTTCTTTTCTTAATTTACTTATTCACTTTTCTAAATACTAATTACTTCTCCAAGCATAACCTTAAAACTGAAACACTATCTTCTTTTCTTACTTTACTTCCTCACTTTTCTAAATACTTATTACTTCTCTAAGCATACTCCTTAAAACTGAAACTCTATCTTCTTTTCTTAATTTACTTATTCACTTTTCTAAATACTAATTACTTCTAAAGCATACTCCTTAAAACTGAAACTCTTTCTTCTTTTCTTACTTTACTTATTAACTTTTCTAAATACTTATTACTTCTCAAAGCATAACCTTAAAACTGAAACACTATCTTCTTTTCTTACTTTACTTCCTCACTTTTCTAAATACTTATTACTTCTAAAGCATACCCTTAAATCTGAAACTCTATCTTCTTTTCTTACTTTACTTCCTCACTTTTCTAAATACTAATTACTTCTAAAGCATACTCCTTAAAACTGAAACTCTTTCTTCTTTTCTTACTTTACTTATTCACTTTTCTAAATACTTATTACTTCTCAAAGCATAACCTTAAAACTGAAACACTATCTTCTTTTCTTACTTTACTTATTCACTTTTCTAAATACTTATTACTTCTAAAGCATACCCTTAAAACTGAAACACTATCTTCTTTTCTTACTTTACTTCCTCACTTTTCTAAATACTTATTACTTCTAAAGCATACCCTTAAATCTGAAACTCTTTCTTCTTTTCTTACTTTACTTCCTCACTTTTCTAAATACTTATTACTTCTCCAAGCATACCCTTAAAACTGAAACTCTTTCTTCTTTTCTTACTTTACTTATTCACTTTTCTAAATACTTATTACTTCTCTAAGCATACTCCTTAAAACTGAAACTCTATCTTCTTTTCTTACTTTACTTCCTCACTTTTCTAAATACTAATTACTTCTAAAGCATACCCTTAAAACTGAAACTCTATCTTCTTTTCTTACTTTACTTATTCACTTTTCTAAATACTTATTACTTCTCCAAGCATACTCCTTAAAACTGAAACACTATCTTCTTTTCTTACTTTACTTCCTCACTTTTCTAAATACTTATTACTTCTCTAAGCATACTCCTTAAAACTGAAACTCTATCTTCTTTTCTTACTTTACTTCCTCACTTTTCTAAATACTAATTACTTCTAAAGCATACTCCTTAAAACTGAAACTCTTTCTTCTTTTCTTACTTTACTTATTCACTTTTCTAAATACTTATTACTTCTCAAAGCATAACCTTAAAACTGAAACACTATCTTCTTTTCTTAATTTACTTATTCACTTTTCTAAATACTTATTACTTCTAAAGCATACTCCTTAAAACTGAAACTCTTTCTTCTTTTCTTACTTTACTTATTCACTTTTCTAAATACTTATTACTTCTCAAAGCATACTCCTTAAAACTGAAACTCTATCTTCTTTTCTTAATTTACTTATTCACTTTTCTAAATACTTATTACTTCTCTAAGCATACTCCTTAAAACTGAAACTCTATCTTCTTTTCTTACTTTACTTCCTCACTTTTCTAAATACTTATTACTTCTCCAAGCATACCCTTAAAACTGAAACTCTATCTTCTTTTCTTACTTTACTTATTCACTTTTCTAAATACTTATTACTTCTCAAAGCATACTCCTTAAAACTGAAACACTATCTTCTTTTCTTACTTTACTTATTCACTTTTCTAAATACTTATTACTTCTCAAAGCATACTCCTTAAATCTGAAACTCTTTCTTCTTTTCTTACTTTACTTATTAACTTTTCTAAATACTTATTACTTCTCAAAGCATAACCTTAAAACTGAAACACTATCTTCTTTTCTTACTTTACTTCCTCACTTTTCTAAATACTTATTACTTCTAAAGCATACCCTTAAATCTGAAACTCTATCTTCTTTTCTTACTTTACTTATTCACTTTTCTAAATACTTATTACTTCTCAAAGCATACTCCTTAAAACTGAAACTCTATCTTCTTTTCTTAATTTACTTATTCACTTTTCTAAATACTTATTACTTCTCTAAGCATACTCCTTAAAACTGAAACTCTATCTTCTTTTCTTACTTTACTTCCTCACTTTTCTAAATACTTATTACTTCTCAAAGCATACTCCTTAAAACTGAAACTCTATCTTCTTTTCTTACTTTACTTATTCACTTTTCTAAATACTTATTACTTCTCCAAGCATACCCTTAAAACTGAAACTCTTTCTTCTTTTCTTACTTTACTTATTCACTTTTCTAAATACTTATTACTTCTCAAAGCATACTCCTTAAAACTGAAACTCTTTCTTCTTTTCTTACTTTACTTATTCACTTTTCTAAATACTTATTACTTCTCAAAGCATACTCCTTAAAACTGAAACTCTATCTTCTTTTCTTACTTTACTTCCTCACTTTTCTAAATACTTATTACTTCTAAAGCATACCCTTAAATCTGAAACTCTTTCTTCTTTTCTTACTTTACTTATTCACTTTTCTAAATACTTATTACTTCTCCAAGCATACCCTTAAAACTGAAACTCTTTCTTCTTTTCTTACTTTACTTATTCACTTTTCTAAATACTTATTACTTCTCAAAGCATAACCTTAAAACTGAAACTCTTTCTTCTTTTCTTACTTTACTTATTCACTTTTCTAAATACTTATTACTTCTCAAAGCATACTCCTTAAAACTGAAACTCTATCTTCTTTTCTTACTTTATTTATTCACTTTTCTAAATACTTATTACTTCTAAAGCATACTCCTTAAAACTGAAACTCTATCTTCTTTTCTTACTTTACTTATTCACTTTTCTAAATACTTATTACTTCTCAAAGCATACCCTTAAAACTGAAACTCTTTCTTCTTTTCTTACTTTACTTATTCACTTTTCTAAATACTTATTACTTCTCAAAGCATACTCCTTAAAACTGAAACACTATCTTCTTTTCTTACTTTACTTCCTCACTTTTCTAAATACTTATTACTTCTCAAAGCATACCCTTAAAACTGAAACTCTTTCTTCTTTTCTTACTTTACTTATTCACTTTTCTAAATACTTATTACTTCTCAAAGCATACTCCTTAAAACTGAAACTCTATCTTCTTTTCTTACTTTACTTATTCACTTTTCTAAATACTTATTACTTCTCAAAGCATACCCTTAAAACTGAAACTCTTTCTTCTTTTCTTACTTTACTTATTCACTTTTCTAAATACTAATTACTTCTCAAAGCATACTCCTTAAAACTGAAACACTATCTTCTTTTCTTACTTTACTTATTCACTTTTCTAAATACTTATTACTTCTCTAAAGCATACTCCTTAAAACTGAAACTCTATCTTCTTTTCTTACTTTACTTATTCACTTTTCTAAATACTTATTACTTCTAAAGCATACTCCTTAAAACTGAAACTCTATCTTCTTTTCTTACTTTACTTATTCACTTTTCTAAATACTTATTACTTCTCAAAGCATACTCCTTAAAACTGAAACTCTATCTTCTTTTCTTACTTTACTTATTCACTTTTCTAAATACTTATTACTTCTCTAAGCATACTCCTTAAAACTGAAACTCTTTCTTCTTTTCTTACTTTACTTATTCACTTTTCTAAATACTTATTACTTCTCAAAGCATACTCCTTAAAACTGAAACTCTATCTTCTTTTCTTACTTTACTTATTCACTTTTCTAAATACTTATTACTTCTCTAAGCATACTCCTTAAAACTGAAACACTATCTTCTTTTCTTACTTTACTTATTCACTTTTCTAAATACTTATTACTTCTCTAAGCATACTCCTTAAAACTGAAACTCTATCTTCTTTTCTTACTTTACTTCCTCACTTTTCTAAATACTTATTACTTCTCTAAGCATACTCCTTAAAACTGAAACTCTATCTTCTTTTCTTACTTTACTTATTCACTTTTCTAAATACTTATTACTTCTCTAAGCATACTCCTTAAAACTGAAACTCTATCTTCTTTTCTTACTTTACTTATTCACTTTTCTAAATACTAATTACTTCTAAAGCATACTCCTTAAAACTGAAACTCTATCTTCTTTTCTTACTTTACTTATTCACTTTTCTAAATACTTATTACTTCTCAAAGCATACTCCTTAAAACTGAAACTCTATCTTCTTTTCTTACTTTACTTATTCACTTTTCTAAATACTTATTACTTCTCAAAGCATACTCCTTAAAACTGAAACTCTATCTTCTTTTCTTACTTTACTTATTCACTTTTCTAAATACTTATTACTTCTCAAAGCATACTCCTTAAAACTGAAACTCTATCTTCTTTTCTTACTTTACTTATTCACTTTTCTAAATACTTATTACTTCTCAAAGCATACTCCTTAAAACTGAAACACTATCTTCTTTTCTTACTTTACTTATTCACTTTTCTAAATACTTATTACTTCTCAAAGCATACTCCTTAAAACTGAAACTCTATCTTCTTTTCTTACTTTACTTATTCACTTTTCTAAATACTTATTACTTCTCAAAGCATACTCCTTAAAACTGAAACTCTATCTTCTTTTCTTACTTTACTTATTCACTTTTCTAAATACTTATTACTTCTCAAAGCATACTCCTTAAATCTGAAACTCTATCTTCTTTTCTTACTTTACTTATTCACTTTTCTAAATACTTATTACTTCTAAAGCATACTCCTTAAAACTGAAACTCTTTCTTCTTTTCTTACTTTACTTATTCACTTTTCTAAATACTTATTACTTCTCAAAGCATACTCCTTAAAACTGAAACTCTATCTTCTTTTCTTACTTTACTTATTCACTTTTCTAAATACTTATTACTTCTCAAAGCATACTCCTTAAAACTGAAACTCTATCTTCTTTTCTTACTTTACTTATTCACTTTTCTAAATACTTATTACTTCTCAAAGCATACTCCTTAAAACTGAAACTCTATCTTCTTTTCTTACTTTACTTATTCACTTTTCTAAATACTAATTACTTCTAAAGCATACTCCTTAAAACTGAAACTCTATCTTCTTTTCTTACTTTACTTATTCACTTTTCTAAATACTTATTACTTCTCAAAGCATACTCCTTAAAACTGAAACTCTTTCTTCTTTTCTTACTTTACTTATTCACTTTTCTAAATACTTATTACTTCTCAAAGCATACTCCTTAAAACTGAAACTCTATCTTCTTTTCTTAATTTACTTATTCACTTTTCTAAATACTTATTACTTCTCTAAGCATACTCCTTAAAACTGAAACTCTATCTTCTTTTCTTACTTTACTTATTCACTTTTCTAAATACTTATTACTTCTCAAAGCATACTCCTTAAAACTGAAACTCTATCTTCTTTTCTTAATTTACTTCCTCACTTTTCTAAATACTTATTACTTCTCAAAGCATACTCCTTAAATCTGAAACTCTATCTTCTTTTCTTACTTTACTTCCTCACTTTTCTAAATACTTATTACTTCTCAAAGCATACTCCTTAAAACTGAAACTCTTTCTTCTTTTCTTAATTTACTTATTCACTTTTCTAAATACTAATTACTTCTAAAGCATACTCCTTAAAACTGAAACTCTTTCTTCTTTTCTTACTTTACTTATTCACTTTTCTAAATACTTATTACTTCTCAAAGCATACTCCTTAAAACTGAAACTCTTTCTTCTTTTCTTACTTTACTTATTCACTTTTCTAAATACTTATTACTTCTCAAAGCATACTCCTTAAAACTGAAACTCTATCTTCTTTTCTTACTTTACTTATTCACTTTTCTAAATACTTATTACTTCTCTAAGCATACTCCTTAAAACTGAAACTCTATCTTCTTTTCTTACTTTACTTATTAACTTTTCTAAATACTTATTACTTCTCAAAGCATACCCTTAAAACTGAAACTCTATCTTCTTTTCTTAATTTACTTATTCACTTTTCTAAATACTTATTACTTCTCCAAGCATACCCTTAAAACTGAAACTCTATCTTCTTTTCTTACTTTACTTATTCACTTTTCTAAATACTTATTACTTCTCTAAGCATACTCCTTAAAACTGAAACTCTATCTTCTTTTCTTACTTTACTTCCTCACTTTTCTAAATACTAATTACTTCTAAAGCATACTCCTTAAAACTGAAACTCTATCTTCTTTTCTTACTTTACTTATTCACTTTTCTAAATACTTATTACTTCTCTAAGCATACTCCTTAAAACTGAAACACTATCTTCTTTTCTTACTTTACTTCCTCACTTTTCTAAATACTTATTACTTCTAAAGCATACCCTTAAATCTGAAACTCTTTCTTCTTTTCTTACTTTACTTCCTCACTTTTCTAAATACTTATTACTTCTAAAGCATACCCTTAAATCTGAAACTCTATCTTCTTTTCTTAATTTACTTATTCACTTTTCTAAATACTAATTACTTCTAAAGCATACTCCTTAAAACTGAAACTCTATCTTCTTTTCTTAATTTACTTATTCACTTTTCTAAATACTTATTACTTCTCCAAGCATACCCTTAAAACTGAAACACTATCTTCTTTTCTTACTTTACTTATTCACTTTTCTAAATACTTATTACTTCTCTAAGCATACTCCTTAAAACTGAAACTCTTTCTTCTTTTCTTACTTTACTTATTCACTTTTCTAAATACTTATTACTTCTCAAAGCATACTCCTTAAAACTGAAACTCTATCTTCTTTTCTTACTTTACTTATTCACTTTTCTAAATACTTATTACTTCTCAAAGCATACTCCTTAAAACTGAAACACTATCTTCTTTTCTTACTTTACTTCCTCACTTTTCTAAATACTTATTACTTCTAAAGCA